>CM025853.1:29511627-29532050 GCA_003952965.2 Morella rubra
AAGCCGAAATCCTTGTAAAGGTCATAGTAGTGTCGAGCCGGACTGAGGCAACAATACGGCTTCACACGATGCGACAACCTTCTCACCCAATATCTGAGATCTTTTTCCAAGGACTTGAGTAAAAATGTCAATGTCTTTTGGTGCTCCTGACTCTATAGTTGATTGGAACTGGATATCCACCGTCTTCTCCTACAATCAAAAAACTAAATTATGGATTGTATTAACATAATAGACTAATCTTTCAAAATAATATGAAAAAATTTACTTACATAATTTTCTCTAGCAACATTAGACACCAACCCTTCGCCATTTTTTTTTATGATGCGTCTTACTGTATAAATCTACAGCTGTTGGTGTTCCAACCTCGGGGTCTTGCTGCACAATTGATAGGTCAAAAGAAAGAAAATTCAACTATTCTGTGAAATTAAAATGTGGTAATAAATACTTATTATACTTACCAAATTCTTTCTATGCCAAACAGATAGAGATTACTGAACACCAGATTTGGTTATACCTTCAATTTCCGCATTTTTTTATTATATCGGTGTTAATTATTTTTTCGACTACGCTCCCTATGTGGCAAAATTAAGGCGAATCGAACATCCATAGTTCTGCCTTGTCTATTAATAAAACTCGATAATTTGTCTTTCATAATATCTAATTATCTAATAATGGTTGAGAATAGTTCCACACATGCAATCTAATAATTCTACTAAGAAACGTCTACTGGCTGGATTCGATTGTTATTCACTTTATGCATTCCTTCTCTCGAATTTCTTAAAAATGTTTGTGTAGTTTGACCATATGGTTGATAATTATAAAAGTTCGACATTCATCGTGTATAGAATTTCAAGTTCCTTTCTCATATCTTACTGTCGATACATTGAGCTTTGAAGTCATTCCTGTAAAAAGACAAATAATTAAATCGTAATCATGTGTGAAGGGCGATTGTGTTAATCAATTAGATTATCATCCATACACGCGCCTAGATAATATTCTTAACAGATTTCAGAAACTCTTGTGAGCTCTAGACAGTCGTACCAAATTGGATAGCATACATCACTAGAGTTTTCCAATCAATTGTATGCATTAAGACGACCAGTTTTAATTTCAATCACCTTCTGAATGCCTTCCGGTCCATCGTGATAAATGATGGCACGCTTTAGCACACGCCCTATCTACTAGGTTATATGGATCATAAAGTTGCACTCCTTTCTTTGATACTATTCCTCCTACGAGCGCCCATAGCCCAGTTCTTTGGTATGCTAGGTGCCGAGTTGCTAAAATTTATCATATATACAATACTAAAGGGAGTTAGAAGAGTTAAAACTGATCTTGAATGCATAGTTTAAATCAATCCCTTATACCAAACAGTAGTATTCATAAGTTTAGAGTAATACATATAGGCAGCCAACGCTTACTAGGCTTATGCATAAGAGGAGGCACTTGCTTGGGGTAAAAGGCTGTTTCACCCGAGCACGATTTACTATCGGCGCCTGTAACCTTGGCGGTAGGATTTATGCCAGTAGATGTTGGGTTGGGAAGTCTTCTCATGGTTTGATGAAACGGTAAGAGCGGATCGCTGAAGTTTTCCACTAATCATCATGATGCTAACCTGACAAATTAAAGCACAATCAATTCGTATCATCGATGGACGTGCCATCATCAGTAGAAATCGACAAACTTTCTTTCTCATCAGTGGTGACTTCTTCCTTCTCACTTTCATCATCTATAAAGTCGTCTTCTTCAACCATTTCCTCTACTTTGGTTGAAGCATCTATAGTTTTGGGCTCAACATCATTTCGATGCAATGGTATCAAATCATAATCTCCAAAATCTACAAAGAACTGAAAGGACTCAGTTTATTGATATGCTTCATTCAGTATTGTCTCTTCAATCTCCTTATCACCATTGTCTACCACTTCAGAATATCATAAATATTTTTATGACCAAGTTTTTGAACCACCCACCAGTGACCACCAGAGTCAGTGTCAGGTAAATAAAACACTTGATTAGCTTGACTACAAAGTATGAATGGATCATTTCGGTACCATTTGCGAGATGTGTTCACACTTGTAAAATGTTTATCTGTTGCATATACCAACATTCTGTTTTTCCACATCCCACCAATCACACTTGAATAAGTACAGGACATTCCCTCGTAAATATCGTAATGCAAAGATATCCAATACCACACTGTAAAAATCAATATCTTTCCCATCGTGATCTCCCGAAACAACCATTCCACTATTTTGAGTTTTACATCATTGTTCTTGGTTCAGTAGTGTGATACCTAACCCCTCCGACGATACATCCAGAGTATCGTTTAGCACGTTCATCAGGACACATGCTAATGCATATAAATCATTATGTACATTTGAGGGATTTTCATCACGCAAGTTGTTGATCTATAAACATGAAAACAAAACATTATTATAAGTAAATGGCAAACAAATCGTACGAAATAATATCAATATAAACGGCCTAAATGTATTTTTAGTTAAGAATTCATACACGTTTCTTGAACCACTTTGGAAACTCTTCCTCATGCTGACTTTCGACATTGGTTGAATTTTGTCTCTTTAGAATGTCAATATGTTCACTATAGTTATACCATTAATCAATAAAAATGTACGTAAGAAATTGAAAATTGAAAATACCAATATGAAATATAATTGAGAACTTACTTCAGGTATGCATCAATCTCAGAGCAATTGTTCAACACGTACCATCTAGCTTTTCTGAACTCTGCTCCAACAAATCATACCCTACTTCAGCTCCTAATGGCCTGACATCTTGTGAAAAAATAATGAACTTATCACGTGTCAGATGTTCATTTCCTCCAACAATATTTGTCCCCTCTGTTAAAACGTGTCTCAACCCACCAAGATACATAAATCAGACACTCGTAATCCACATATCTCAGCAATTGACCCTTTGCGCGTGCTTTATTGCGTGCAAACGTTTAAGTCTCCCTAAAAACTTCCATCAGATAATATCCATATTGTACTGGATGGGCAGTGAGGATAGCTTCACAGGAAGGTGGACAGCCAAATGAACCATTACATCAAAGAATGAAGGTGAAATATTCTCTCCAACTTACATAGATCATGCCAATATCTTCGTCCAAACACCTCAAGACATCTATATTTAATGTACGTTAACACAAATCCCTGAAAAATAAGCTCAGCTCTGTTATTGCAACTTGAACATCTTTGCTCAAATAACCACGAATCACAACCAGAAGCAGACGCTGTAGAAATACGTGATAATCGTGGCTTTTCATTCCGGTAATTTTACCTTCCTTCTCTTTTACACAACGAGAGATATTAGAAGCATACCTATCAGGAAACATTACATTTCTCACTCAATTACAAAACTCAACAACGACTGCGAATGCTGCTTGGGTCTTTGTGTCTAAGGGTAACACTAGGGCACATTTAAAGGAAGCTGGAGGATATGTTTACTCTTATATACGGTGAGATTTCGCACTCGACGAGGAGTTGTACCTATTGCTAAGATGCCATCCTTACTCGATCGGATGGTACGAGTAATCTATTAGCTTCCTTTCGAGAGTGGATACAATGTGACGTCTCGTTCGATACTACTCGCTCGAAATATCTCTCAGACAATGAATCTCGATATAAAGATTATGACGTCGTGAACATAATCAATTGGGCTCTTCGTCTATAGAACTATGCCATCCCCAATAGTCTCAAATTGTGGCCGGCACTTCTTACAAGTTTGACCTATATGACTGATAGAATCTCGGATTTCTTATTTCGAACAAGGGATAGGACATTCCTAATCCTAGGCGCGAGAGTTCTAGTATTTCCTTCTGACTGCAGTAACTGTAATTTCTCTTCTTCAAAGCTTTACAAAGCTGTTACTGGGTATCGGTTAGCTTCTGTTTTTTTTGGTCAGATTCAACGTGCACTTAAATTGATACTCCTACACGAATTCTAGAATATAATACCATATCACTTGTGGTATTATGCGGCATTATCTTCCTTTCCCATCTAATCCATTGCCTCATCAATATCATTGTCTCTTCAATATGTCTTAACCGATCATAACATAGGTATCGAACCTTTGTTGTTATAAATACACACATAAGATAACACCAAATATTCCTATCACAATTGTCTATCACTGATTGGTTTGTGTGATCAGCAGATTAAATTCCCAATAGAGATGAATGTTTCAAGATAAGGGTAACCAAATCACTCCCTATTCACTGGACATGCCCAATTTTCCCTTCGTACGCAACCTACGCTAGAATTTATAACATTTATCTCTCCTTTCGAATAACGAGCCCAAAAAAACCAGTTAATTAGACTACCGTAAAAGTAAGTGGTGCAGAAAATCATCAGGCTACTTAACTAAAATGGGTTTAAATGACCTACCCTTAGATATTAACATTAAGCAAAACATTCAAGAAAATCTAAAATGTCTAGTCACCCTGAAACCCGCCACCCGCAATCCACACTAGTAATAATGTTACCGCACGAACAATCCGAATTCAACATCATCGCAGAGATATGTAACTAATATTCGAATCTTCTTCCACGGATTGCGAAAAACAAGGTACTCCGAATGGAACGGAATCACAGCAATTGAGCAATTGCTTGTCTTTTGTGATGAATTCGTTGGTCAGAAAACCTCTATTACCGCCTATTAGCGCCCTGTTCCATCTCACAGTAATTAAGAAGGAACTGGTAAGAATCTAGGTACAGAAGCATCTTCCAAAGGATGGCGAAAATCTGGACTGTGTCGAGTAAATAAAAGAATCATACCGATGCCAGGAATAAAATGCGACAAATCAGAAATAAGCGACCCAATGAATTAAGGAAATAAAAAATTACAGCACTAGAGCCACACCTGTGACGTAGTGAGAACAAGAATCCGACCTGGCAAATTGTTGAACCCATAACCAGACAGATTTATTCCTTGTGACCTAGACAGAGCAATGCGAACATGATTTGATGGAAGGAGCTCACAATATCGGTGCCTTGCGGGCTAAGTCCACAAGACTAAACATTCCAAAGTTCTGTAGCTTACCCGAATCCCAAGGGTCTTATTAGAATTTGGCAATGATTTCCTTCTCCGAAATTTCGCTCCAATCACAACAAGGGCCCAAAAAAGATGATGTGTGAAGTTCCTGAAGTCATATTACGTTTTCCATACAACCTATTCCTCAGAGAATCAGGCGAACGTTCTTATTACTCTAATCAGTCCATACTCCTCCCATGTCCTCTCCAGTCCATTTTCAAACCAGACTTCAACCTCTCGACTCTCTGCAAAGATCAAATACACTTCACTAGACATATCTATGTATATTCCAATGGGAACTAAGAAATAACACAAACGAATACTTTCTTACCAAGCTAATATTTTTTTAGGCTGTTAAACGCGTCTATATTTTAGTCGGAATCCTTATTAGGACGCAAGTTATCAGAAACTCGGACAACATATTTGTCTCCGTCAAATTCAAACTTAGGCCGAACACATGTCTTGGCAAATCTGTACATTCTCCCATACTGTTTCATTGACGCATTACCAAAATGCAATATATATTTCCTATGTCATGTGATTGGCAATGCACTATAATTAATTTGCTATCAACACCTACCACACTGCCAAAAGCACGACCCCTAAGGAATACTCCACCTTCAAAGGGGAATTTAATCTATGTTTCCCCATGAAACCATCCAATTCAAATTAGAAACTCTAAAACAATACGACACATGAAATTGCCTCAGTACTTAACACTCTAATACATTCTTGATTGTAAGTATGCAGACCTGTCTCCTCAATTTCTCGGAGAGAAGTCTCTTTTTTATAAAACCTGTACAAGTCTAATCAGTCCAGAGAATATATAAGCTCCTTCGGATCCTTAATGTGACTAGCAAAGGCTAGATTAGAAGAGAAAAGATATCGTTTAGGGCTCATATTATTGTTGTACCCATACTATGTAATGATATGCGCGATTGAAGAGCCTAAAACATTGCGACAAATACTGGCTACACTTATACAAATAGCAATAAAAGAGACGAGAAACGTCTCTATTTTAGCATTCTTCCACAAAGGCGATCAACCCACAGTACCAAAATTAACTCCACCAAAAATCACAAACACTCAGTCGATGTCCCGTAGTTCTATTCATCTCTATTTTCAAAATAATCCATCTCCCCATAAATATAATGTGTGTTAAACCGAGCGAAATAACCTCACAACACTATTTATTCCCAATACCTCCCATTTGCCTTAATAATTCCAACCCCAACCCACAAATACTAACCCCCGCTGGCGAAGTAGAAAGACAAATTCAATAGCTTATCACTTCCCTCAATCTCCCGGTCAACCAAACACCTCAAAATTCTCGCATAGTTTCTCAGCCCTCAAACGAATCATGCCCAAAAGAAATCCTCCAAAAACAAAAACCTGATCCTAAGAAGTCAAAAACCAAGCAATAATCATTCACTCTTAATTTCCTCGACTTTTCAGAAACCAAGCAAAATCATAGTACAGAGAAACACCACCTACAGAGAGGACGCAATAGCAGAGCGATAATCACGAAGTGATCTTAAAGATTAATGCAGAGCACTATTCGAATCGTATTAGGTCCCCGTTTCGCTTCAGGTCGAATCCATGTAACTTTACTCAGCAGTAGGCATTGAGAGAACTGTCGCATCAAGGCGGGCCACCAACCAGGACAGCGATGGAAGCGAAGATCGAGTAAATACGCTATTAGTCGCAATGGTAATTCAGACGCTGCTCAGTGGGCTTGTCGTAATGCTCGACTGACTCTCGTGAATAGAGGCGGGCAAGAAAGCCAGCTAGCGACGGATACCAGTTGCATACGGGTCCTGTAATTTCCCACTGAAAGCTCATAACAAGCACTCCACCGCCTCTTAAGAATCGGTGCAAATAAACACTATCTAAACGACAATTTTGTTGTTCTACAAAGAATCGCACCTTATATATATGAGATTATAATCATGCAACCGTAGAATGCTGAATTTCACTTTAAAATTTGGATTTCCCTATTAACGGCTTAGTCTATTCTTTAGTATATTCACCTTTAAAAAAGCCGACCAAGAAAACTAACAATGAGGACTTTGAGTAGGATGCATGCAGATAAGGACTGATGCAGTAACCTACCGCTGGTGTGAAGAAACGAGTAAAGTAGGGTTTTTACTTATCATCAGAGTTGAAAGATTATCACACGAATCGTCTGGTCCCCGAAACCTCTATCGCTAATGAGCTATTAGACAGAGATTGAACTGGTATTCGATCTGTCCGGCTTATCTCTCTTCTGCTACTCTCTTCCTACTCGTATTTAGACAAGTTGCGGGTCCTGGTCTTGCGAGGCACAAACTATCCAAATAAAGTATCTCTCAAGTATTATTTCTAGCTATTTTTGTTACTATGGGCGTCCGCTGGCTCTTGGTATCAATGAGAATGTGGTCCGACCCCACATAGAATCGCGACGAATACTTACTCATCATAACGGGGCACTTGCCAAGGTTCTTGTGGGCTGTGCCAACCGAGAAATAAAAGCCGTTATAAAAGCAAACTATGAGTGATGAAACAAGAACAGTGGATATCTCCTTCGAGAAACGGAAGGGTGGGCTCTGAAAATCGTCTCACATTCTACAAAGATGATCAATGAATTAGGGCCGACTTATAACACCGTGCAAGATGGCATAAATCAACTTACAGGAGGCCACTTAATGACATGCTGACAACTACTTGTCCAACAATTAAAGCTTTGAGGAGACTTAATTGCAGAACTAATTACTTGTTTTGTTTAAACAATGTCTATCGTGTTGCATTTGTCATAAGCCAGAGAATATAGTCAAACAGTTGAAACTCACAAGCAAGGAATTAGCCTGTGTATAAAGGGCCGGTCAATAATATGCTCATAGCGAGGTCTGCAGTAGCACATGACAGCAGATTAAGAAGCACACATATACGAGATAGGGTCTATGAACCACACAAGCCACATTAAAGGGTCCACACAGATAAGCTGCGAGCAGACAAAATGACTTCGCATCGTTAAACCGCAGAACTAACCAACAAAATCATGAAGCATGTGAGATGGAAAACTCGAGGAGAGCCAGATCATTGCAGAAAGTCAATAATCTCAGATGAAATATGGCGACGCAATTTGCTCAGCCCAAGAGGCTGTCGAAATATAAATCACTTAATGCGTTTTATGGATATACATATAATACAACGAGTGCGATACGTCAGCTAAGAACAGTTGTATTTCTCCAGAAACTAATTATAATAATAAATCGCTTACCCACCACATTAAGTGTAATATACTATAAATTTTAGCCTCACAATTTTAGATGGGCTCTGGCCCTTGACTCAAGTTCAGACATTCAAAACCGAAATTGTGAGTCACTGCGATCTCTTACGATTTAAATATATTTAATAAGTTTATCAGTTTAATTCAGCAATAATTGTATTATGTCTTTGGCTTGTTCAATTCAAATTTTGTTTGTCATAATTCACCAAGTGGAATATATTGGATGAAATCTTAAGCTTCTATGACTGTCATGAGTGAAAAAACTTGAGCGCATAGAGACCATGGCTAATTAGAGTGAATTTAAGCTTGAAAACAATTCCGCTAAACAAAAAAGTATTGAATCAATTATTAAGTGGAGATAGAGGCTTAGAAAGAGTCTTACCAAGAACTCTAGTGAAATAGAGTTATTTATCTCCAAATTTATCGAGTAAATATCGATGTAAAACATATGGATAACAGTAAGAACATCAATGAAGAATCTAAGTTGTAATTGGAGCGGATGTCATTAACAAAGATACATCTCTACATAGTATCGACAGCTCAATTCTTCTACCATAAAACAAAAACTACTTAACTACATAACTTATAACAACACGTTGTTGCGCGTAGTTAGGAGTATTGGAATTCTCGCGCATCATTTTTCAATCAGCCGCACATTTTGCGGCCGTAATTGCCCATCCGTGCATTCTTTGAAAAGCATAAACAATTCGAGATAATGGTACCAAATATAGAATATCATAGAAAAGTGCTGCCACTTTAAGTAAAAAGAATACTGAGTAATCACCACACGAAATAGAGAGGAACAGATATGCAAAAATGCAATATGCGCGAGAAAGCGCCATTAGTATGCCAGACACCGAAGAACAATGAGCTCAAAGCGCCTAGAACCAAGCAGAGAGCACCAATCCGCATATTAGTCTCATATTATCTGCAGTTCCAACAACTAAAAAAATACTAATAACAAATTATCACTATGATTACTCTCATAACTACAGAATATAATCCCAACTCCGTAGGTCCTATACCGTGTTGCAGCGAGATACCTTAGTCGCACTAAGATGAAATTATAAACTACGCAGAATGTAACACTTACAATGAATAAAAGTAGCGAACAGCCTAACGCAACCTCTCCTTATCCGCTGTCCCAAGATAAAATCAAAAGACTTTGACCAGCCTCACTCTCCGGCATTAGCGTTTCTTAACTCTTTGTCCTTGCCGAAACTCACCAGCAATTCCACAGTTAAAAAAAGGCCACTGACGGAATGGGTAGAAATGCCGGTTTAAGAGGTGAGACAATTGGAGTTTGTGAATTTTTTTCCTCCTTTGTTCTTACTATAGTGCTAGGAATTAATGACAACTCTTTGGGAAGACACATATATGGTTGGAAATAGCAATGTGCCTGGTTTGGCTGAGCAACACAAAGAAACTTAGGAAACGACCCCAGTACCAATACACTAAAAGCCAAAAAAGAACAGGAAGGGATAGGCTAGAAAAGAGAGTAAACTCCCACATAGAGAGCAGGGGCAGTCCTGAGAGCGCGGTTAATAAATTTTCTCTGTTCTTGATTTTGTCATGGTGTTGGGAGGACTAGATCCGAGTTGGGAGAAAATGTGAATAAATCTTTCGAGCTCTTTGGATTGGATCGAAAAATTTTTAAGGAGTTTTTGCTCAAGTATAAAGATAATTTTTGTTTTTTCACGAGCGGTCATAAACTTGTTACTGATGATAAAATAAATGAACTTAATATCATCAAAACTAAATATGTACTTTAGTTAAAATTAGTATTTTGCGTGAAGGTATAAAAATATAATTTTATGATTTAGTAAATCAGCCAGATACAGAAATAATAAAAAATCTTCTTGGAAATTATTTTTTTCGAAAGACTATCTAAGACATTCTTTTAGCGTTTCAGACGACATACTATGATAGTATCCACTCTAGAAGTAGAAAAACAAACGGCTGCGTTACTCAGAACATACAAAAAAGCAAACACCAATATGCTGTAATAACATATACTTAAGCCTACATTGTTATCTTGTGTCCGCAATTCCTTAAGTATTTACAGTGAGTAAAAGCCCATATTTTAATGGCCACCACACCACGTGACTATATATCCACAAGACACGTAATGATTTCCCGAAAACCAAGCCCTGTATATACGTTCGATTTTTGAGCCTACTGCAAAGTGTATTGCATCGTCATATTCACACACTATCTTATTCATGAATATACAAATTTTACGTTAATTCCCGTGCCGTTTACATCTATACATTCCAAGTTGAGCAATCTCCCATAAACCAACACAAAAAAATTATTGAACCCACACAAGAATATGTAAAGATAACCAATTTGTGAAGCCTAGGCGTTATACCACATAGGCAAGCGAGGAAGAATAACACTAAACCTCCAAAAGCTATCGTATGCAATAAGGACTATCTATGAATAGAGTAATCTCACGTCATTATGGAGACAGGAGGTATACTACTTAAATCGATAATTATATAGACATAGGTGCCAATCCAATCGTATGAGTGTTGAATTCGATATATCACTATTTTTAAGATTTATAATCATTGTTGGTTAATCTTGGAGTAATTAATAAAGAGCCTACATAGACTTCATCAAATATAAAGTTCTATCCATTAATCATCCCACCAACGATAAAAGGTAAATAAAGGATGATAGTTTACTCAAAAATAGATAAAGCAGAAACGTACAATGTACTCAGCATTTATGCCTCCCCAAAAAATCTTACAATATAATAAATAATATTTTCTTTGGTATTTTATAGACTAAACTCGTACGAATAAGAAAGTTGGACAATACAAGATGCATCCCAGCACTAAAATTAAATATACAATACAATGTAGAATATCTTTAACAATCTAATTGCACATGCGGATAGAAACCCATGAAAAGATAAAGCATAATAATAGGTGGTTGCAAATAATTAGAAAAATAGAAACTTGTCAGGGAAAAGGCTAGTGGGGGTACATATAATAATACGATATAACAAGGGCATCAATACATAAATATCCCCAATGTATGGATCAATTTCATCAGCATTAACAATCCATAATACCGCGAAAAGGAATATTAGTCTCTTTTTCGCAGAACGTCTTCAACTGGGCAATGAGTCAGGATCCCAGTAAACATACCCGTGTGTATTACACCATGTACGAATCATCACGATCAATTAGACTATAAAAATAAGAAATTGGAAATGGAACCCAAACGTACTTACTTAACAAACGTGTATCTATGCAATGTAGTACAGCTAAATATTACAAATAACAAAGATGGAAGATAATTTAAAAAATGACAAAAAGGTGTTTCCACCTCCCAATCTTTATGTCCTAGTAATCATCTAACAACTTGTGAGTTATTCCCCTCTGACAAATTACAAAATCTCAGATCAGCATTTGCCTCAACTCTGCCCTCATGGCACTTAAAAATATAATCAAATTGACTCCAAAGTTCAATACAAATTTATGTATAGTAAGAAAAAAGCTTGCTCCAAATGAGCAAACGCGATAACTGCTCTACCAACTTGTATACCTTAATGATAAATAAATATTCAAAGTTTTAGCACTGCGCAGAGTATTAAAATCTCTATAAGGTGTAAATAGGGATGGCTGGATACTTGGCTCGATTAGAGACTCGTAGATCCAATTTCTATTATCACAATACATTTATGTATGGAGATTGTCTAGCACTTGCGAGTACTGATTTGTTTAGTGTACAGAGATGGCTACCGAGGTTAGAAGTTCGGTTCCACCGTCCCATGGCAATTCCTCCCCTCCGAGATCACCCCGAGACATACCGTGAATACGCGCATGATCAAACATATCCTATGTCTTTTCCCGTCTACGTCAATAATAAAGGTATATGAATCTAAGTAGTCCTCGAACTGTCTGAGCTTCCTTAAGATATGATCACTGCTAAGCACAAGACATAGACGTACCTTGGTAGACATTGCCATATTTGGTACGATCCCAAGTATACATTCTTACGAGGATTTTGAACGGAGTTAAGAACAAACCTAAATGAGGAGTTCAAACACATACCAAAAGCCTAGAATTGAGCAATAATAGAGCATTTACACGAAATGACGCTCAACGTACAGTAAGGGATTCGGGACTTCGTAGTCAAAGTAAGCGCCCATCGTTATTGTTGGATATTGACGAACTCCATGCTCGTCTCAGAATGCTACTACCGACCTAGAGCTGGGCAATTTTTATAAATTCTCCGACTAGAAGAGGAAAAAGATGATGCCTGACTAACAAAACAGAAGCTCTAGGAAGAGTGGTTAAAAATCAGCTGCAGAAGAATTCTCAAGCAAACACTCGAGTCCAATGAAGACTTACAGGACATGCACCCAAAAACGAAACCTTGTCTCAAAGCGTTTCTCACGTCCGCACTTTATAAAAATTATACTGCAACGTCGCAATCTCTGGGAGCGCCTCACTGATATCGAGTATCTGATTTGATCTTGTCAGGCATGCAAGGTCTAAGCCAGCCCCTAATTTTTAGGTGGGCCAAACTGTGATATAATAATTTTTGGAGGGTCAATGTCATTTTTTTAAAAAAAGAATGAGCTTAAATAATCTAAATTTTGGGGGCCTTGGCTTTGCTTTGCTTTGCTTGCTGACTGCCCCTCAAACTGCGAAAATGTGCTAAGCCATTTGCACTACTGCCCCTAAAAATGAAATATTTGCCAAGTAATTTTTTATCACGCCCCCGTTAGATCTTGTTGTTTAAAATCTGGTCCATGTTAAAAATTAAACCAATAAATGGGATCTTCTCTTTGCTCTATAACTTCCCAATTTAGTTGTTTTTTTTTTAAAAAAAAAAATTCCATTTTAGATTGTGTGTTTGGATTCTCAAACTATTTCCAAAATCATATAATTTACATGTGTTTTTTTTTTTTTTTTTTTTTTTTGCAACTTTACATATTCTACTTTTGTCACCAAATGACAAACCCCAATAATCAAAGAGTACAAAAATAAAATCCCTCAATAAAGTGTTATATCCTTTTTTTTCACCAATATAGTTTTACGTATATTTATAAATATTTATGTACTGATCAAAGATAGTTTTTACTTAGTTTCTATCTGCCTCCACACTAGATACGCTAATAAATTTTTGTAATTTATTGGTTCATGTATTGATGATTTGTGTCCTATGAACTGGTACTAACTGAATAGTTAATTTTTGAATCATTTTTTTTTTTTCAAAAATTTATGGGACAAAAAAAATTCTAAGGTTGAGGTATGTAGATTCTATTGAGATGTTAAATTATTGAAAATTTAAAAAGTTATTGAAATTTGTAAAAAAATTTATTTGAGTTTATAAAAAAGTACACGAGTTTGTGAAAAAAAGTTTTAATTTTTTTTTTTTTTCCATTGAGATAATAAAAAATTTTTTTAACAAATTCTCAAATGTCAACATTTTTTCACACTGAAAGAAAATTTAATTTATACTACCTCCAATAACAAAACATTTCGTACATTGTCACTTTCGCAGTTTTTTTTTTGCTCCGGCGCCCCTCATAGTGCAACCAATTCGGGGAGGAGACCTTTTGCCCCACCAAGCTAAAGTGACTCGAGACTTTGAAGGAAAAGGACGCCACCAAACACATTGATGAATTCAAAGAATAGCAACTGCAATAATTCTAAGCACGTAGACGTAGTAGCACGCGCGCATGACGCATCGGCAAGTTGGCTATAACCATGATGCTGTTGTAATGGCCCGATAAGAATTAACATTTGGTTCCTCCTTGCGGAAGAAACATGCATGGATCGCCTAACCTAATTATAAGTCGCTTTCACTAACTACACTATTACGTCGCACATGAGATGTTCTAACTTCTAAAAATCACTTTGCTCCCACTTAAAACATTGATTTTGTAACTTTCCTCAAGGTTTTTGTTTAAAAACCCAAAAACAGAGGCAACATAGGCGGTTTCGATCATCTGGGTCGTTGTCTTTCACCCATGCATCTTCACGTGTTTGTCATTATACCATTTCGAACAGTCTAACGTGATGCAAAGCAATCCAAATAGAAGCCTCCTGCAATAAAACAAAAACGGCAAACATGGCGCTGATACTTTCTGCCATGGACAAAGAAATAAGACGGAGATCAAAGTTTTCTTTTCGATTTGCCCATTTTGCTTTGTTTGATTTCTGGGGCGAAAGACGAATCAAGAGGCGAAAAAATAAAAAAACGAAGTATATATGCAAGGGTTGGCATGTTTGTTGAAAGAAGGTAGAATAAAAAATTAGAGTGATGTTTGTTTTCATGTTTTTTTTAGGATTATGATGAAATTGTGAATATTTAGATAGTGTTAAAATTGTATAAAAATACATGTATAAATTGTTGAAATGAATTGTTGTGTGTAAAAAGAGTAATAAAATATTATATAAAAATATGTATATGTTATGATGTTTGAATTATAAAAATAAAAGTAAAATTTAAATCTTACAAAAAAAAAAGATGAAACGTGCCTTAGGCCTCATGAGATCATCCTCGACTAGTTGAACATGGTATTGGACTTGGAGGTTTATCGGCCCATCCAGTCGGCACCATGCAGTGGATTATATATATACACATATATCTTACTGTTAAGATGAATGCGGTGTCGTGATTCGAGAAAAAAAAAACAAAATAAAAAAAGAATGCGGTGTCGTGAAACGACAGGAAATTAAAGCGCTATTTTTTTTTTGGCCAAGCTCCAAAATATCACGTCTTACGTTGCGTATTGAACTTTTAGGCCCCACGTACACTTACGTTGGGGACCATTATTTTATATTGGTCGGTACGGACGGACCTAACTGATCTAATCCAAAGCCAAAACGTCCTTATCATGACTGACCCCATTCCATAAACATTAAACCGAAGTTTTGGTTAGACGGCCAGCTAAAAGGTCGTAAATGCTTTTTTATCGTGCACCTTAAGATATGGTTAATTTACATGAGATATTTGGTTAATTTATTCAGCATCATATATCCTTTCTTTTTCATTTGTGTCAAATCATTCACATGTTCGGTTTATTTTCTTCGGGAACGATACACTATTACATGCGTAATGGACAACCTAGTTTGTGTTGTTTGTCCTTCCACGCTGCATTATTCTCAATAGCGCCGTCATTTCTTATATATGCAAATATATATACACACACATATATTGATGATCAGCCTCCTTCAAGGATAACCAATCTGATGTCTAATCTGATCAGTGCCACTAGCACGCTCGCGGCCCAAAGAGAATTGATTAATTGAAATGGAAAAGGAAGTTTTTGAGATGATTAAGGAACAGTGATTTTGCATCAAGTCTAACTGGAAAGAAGGCACTAATTAACGAATTCCGCCGGCGTGCTTCAGTTTTGTCGATTTCTATAATTTTTCTGGGTTGCTTAGAGGTAGAAGTTGGGTGGGTGTGGACAACCTTTGAGGGTAAGGATGCGATGACTACAGGGAGCGGATGATAACAAAGACACGGCGGTGCCCAATGATTATAAAGATAATGAAAACGAAGTTGAACTTAATTTGTTCTGTCACGATGATAAGGTTAAATAATGCATGCTAATAGCGATGCACAACCAAATTTCCACGATAAAGTTTGAAGCTGTATGCTTTTTTGGAAAGATGACACACCATTCTGAAAAGGTTTCGATGACTTTTTGATGAACCGTACGTTATCATATTAAAAGCTTGATCTTGATCTTTAAATATTCATAACAACTCCATTGTAATTTGTGGGGTTACTGATCTATAAAAAAGCTAGAGAATATCCGTGGACGAACAGTACTCGTTCTGTTGAAGAACCCTCGCGGAGGACATAAATTGTACCAATAATACATTGAAAGAAGGAAGTGCTAAAAGTTCATTTGAAAAGATAATAAGGTGGCCTAGAAAAAAAAAAAAAACATAATAAGATGTCAACTTTCTCTTCTGGGTAATTAATGTAAGATGCGAAGGTTGGAAAACTTCTCATTTTAGACAATAAGACCAGGTGTTGAAATATCCATTGTAATTTGTCAACTTAGCAACCACATCCTCTGATTGCCTAGGAAAAAAAAAAATCACGTCCTTTGATTTTTAGAGACCCCAAGCCTAATGTGAAACTCATTTCCCTGATCTGGGTCTTTTCGGTCGCTGTTATGGCTAGAGAGTAGAAAGCTTGTCAGTTGCATCACTATTTTTGTCTTCCTTCTCACCTGTCAATCAACATCTTCGAAACTAACTTCTCGTTCGTTGCTAGTTCAACAATACCCTCGATTGAGTGGTAAGAAAGTACTGCTAAGAAAAAAAAAAAAGAAAAAAAAAGAGTGGTAAGAAAGTACGTAACGCTTTAAGATAAAGATTAGGCTAAATTTAAGGACTTCTTTTGAAGGTAATTTAATTTTAAGGACGACATTAAACGTATGTACCTGTACCATAAGGTGGTTTTGAGAAGGGAAGAAAACGAAAAATTTACCGAACATTTCTAAAAGGCAAGTTTAATATAATGTTCAGCTTTCTAGTCTCATTTCTCAGCACTCCGTCTGTCTGCCACTCAGACAGGAAGGTTTTTTTTTTTTTTGATAAAACAGGACTCAGACGGAAGGTTCAGTTTATTTTTCTCGCTGATTTCTTTCTCTCTCTCGTCATATTTTTTGTTTTATTGGATGGCTGAGACAGTTTATTTATAGGCCAGCTAGTCTCCACAGTACACTATCCCATTCACGCGAAAATCCCTTGCATTTGCAGTGTGAGTTTGCTAAAAGTCCCTGAGAGACTCTCTGTGTGCTAATTTATTGCCTGGGTTGTCAGAAACTGTTTTGGGTTACATCTGAACCTTGCTCGCCTTTCCTGTCTTTATATATAGTCCTGCGCTTTCTGCTTTTGTAACTGCAAGCCATTCCTACTCTCTAACTTTCTGAGTTCCTCCAAGTGTCTCCGTCGTTGCTCAGAAAGGTCCTCTTTGAATAATGTAACTTTGGTTTAGCTGTTCTGTTGCTTCTTTTTATAGTTCCGTTGATGCCCATGTGCTCGAAAGTGTTCTGAAGCAATCATCGTTGTGGTTTAACCATGTTTCCTCGCTAATCTTTCTGCATACGTTTCTATTTTCGTCTTTCTGTTTATGCCCATTTGCTTCAGATTGTTCTGAACCATCACAAATGCAGTGTATGATGACGGGTTCTCGTTAATTTGGTGGTTCTTGCCCTCCTCTAGTGCTTCTCTACGATTTTCACCAATTTTAGCATGTAAAAAGTTTTACCATGTAATTAACTCTTAGCATTGCGCTGCATTTTGACACGTTGGTGTCCTTTCGGTGGGAGAAAAGAGGCCTTTTTGAAGGTTGAGAGAAAAGGGAAGGTGATGGATCTGAGCTCTGAGGAAGTCAACCGCTAGTTCTGATCTCAGTATATGCAGAGTATCTGTCAGTTTCGTTAAAGTTTCGAACTTCCTAATTCTCTATGGATTCCATTCGCTAAAATTCTTGATTCTTTGCTGAGATATGGAATCCAAGTAGTTACATTCCTTACCAGGTAAATTCTTTTGTTCTTCTTCATAGCGACATACTCCATTCTTTCTTTCAAACTCGCTTGAAATGTAAATTCTTCGACTTTATTCATTTGCTTATGGATATCCTAAAGGGTCTGTCATATTTCAACATTCTTTTTCCGGGATTTTCCTACGACCTCCAATAATGAAGAGAAAATACTTGCCTCTCTGCCCATAATTTTGCATAACATACACCTATATCTCCGCTAATGCAAGTTTAGTAACCATGTTGGCCTCTCGAGTCCCTTAACTTTGAACCTCAGTTAAACATCTTCCATTTCACATATATCCCTAATCACTTGTTACTCAAACCAGAAACCAAGTTCGTTCAAATCCCTTCTTGTTCACAAAGTACTTATCAAAAAAAAAAAAATGGAAGAAACATTTGTTCCCTTCCGTGGAATCAAGGATGACCTCAAAGGAAGACTTTTATGCTACAAACAAGACTGGACTGGTGGAATCCGAGCGGGTATCAGGTTTGTGACTCTTGTAATCGTCATCCCTGTATCACAGCCACAGTAGAATGTTGTTATTGCTTTTATTGCTATCTGAATAGCCATCACAGCTCCGGTCCACATACAGTGCTTAATTTTGCAGATATTACTACTTTTATTTTTAGGCCATATTTAATCTTTGGTTATTGTCTTCTGTATTAGGATCCTGGCTCCAACTACATACATATTTTTTGCTTCAGCAATTCCAGTTATATCTTTCGGGGAGCAGCTGGAGAGAAATACTGGTGTGATGAATTTTGCCATTTGCGGGTTAATAACATCCTGTTTTAGTCGGTAATTTGGTATAGTTTTCTAAAACATGTTTATTTTTTGTGTCACAGAAGGAACTTTGACTGCTGTGCAAACTCTTGCATCAACAGCCCTTTGTGGTCTTATCCACTCGGTTGTTGGAGGACAGCCCCTACTCATTCTAGGAGTGGCTGAACCAACAGTGTTGATGTATACGTTCATGTTCAACTTTGCCAAGGACCGAAAGGATTTAGGGCAGAAACTCTTCTTAGCCTGGACTGGATGGTATCTCATGAACATTCTTGGTACTTGAATAATGTGAAGGGGGCTGATCTTTGGTGATAAAATTTGACGCTCTTTTTACATTATTGGTTTTCAGGGTATGTGTGTGGACGGCCCTTTTGCTCTTCTTGCTGGCCATATTGGGTGCCTGCTCTATCATTAATAGATTTACACGGCTTGCGGGGGAATTGTTTGGTCTGCTAATCGCAATGCTATTTATGCAGCAAGCCATTCGGGTGATTATCCTTTATGATTAAACATTGTTAAATAGCTTTGTGTTTTTACTAACAAGGATTGGGACGGTCATGAGACATCGGTATTTCTGAAAGAAAGTTGGAAAGCTTCTAGAGTAGCGAGGAATTTTCATGGTGGTGACAAGTTCTCAAATAATAGACCTTTTTCCCTGAATCACACAAAATGGTACTCTCTCTATAAACATTCTCTCCATAGTTACTTCAATTTATGGACTTCATACTACAGGGAGTTGTGGAAGAGTTTGGCATCCCCCAGAGAGAAAATCCAGATCAGACTGCACTCCAACTACCCTGGCGATTTGGCAATGGAATGTTTGCATTGGTTCTGTCCTTCGGTCTTCTTCTTACTGCACTAAGAAGTCGTAAAGCTAGGTCCTGGCGCTATGGGACAGGTATGGGGAGTTTGCTTTGGAATCAAAAGTATGGGGTTAGAAGATAAATTGCAGTTGTCCCTTTTGAAAAATTTCTTAGGTGATTGCTATCAGGGGAGAGAAATTTTTGTGTATATCTGCTCTGAATAGAATATCGCTTTTGTTGCCTAATGTTATACGTAAAATGTGTAATGCAAGTTTATAGGTTGGCTACGGGGATTTATTGCGGATTATGGAGTCCCACTTATGGTGCTTGTATGGACTAGTTTGTCTTACATACCTGTTAATGATGTTCCAAGAGGGATCCCAAGACGCCTTTTCAGCCCAAATCCATGGTCCCCTGGGGCATACTCAAATTGGACAGTTATCAAGGTGAATCTTATGGTTTGTCAAATGTCTACTGGGAAACCTCTCTAGCATCTGAAGGGTGCTAAATTTTTGTTGCCTTGCATCTGAAGCATGGCTACAAACTCATGTTGTTGAGTTGTGCAGGACATGTTAAATGTTCCTCCATTGTACATAGTTGGAGCATTTGTACCAGCAACTATGATTGCTGTGCTCTACTACTTTGACCACAGTGTTGCATCTCAACTTGCCCAACAGAAGGAATTTAATCTGAAGAAACCAGCTTCGTATCATTATGACCTCCTCCTCCTGGGTTTCTTGGTAAGCTGCTTCCCTGGAGAATTGCTTTTTCACATCTAATTATGCCAAAGGGCTCCATCTATAAGAACTCTCTTATGACACATATGTAAGGAAGGTTTTCATTTTAGTTTGGACGTTTTTCCCAATGCCAGGTCATCTTATGCGGGCTTATTGGCATTCCTCCTTCCAATGGTGTAATTCCACAATCTCCCATGCATACAAAAAGCTTAGCTACCCTAAAACATCAGGTGAAGTACGAT
>CM025853.1:29532242-29590164 GCA_003952965.2 Morella rubra
AATAACAAAACATTTCGTACATTGTCACTTTCGCAGTTTTTTTTTTGCTCCGGCGCCCCTCATAGTGCAACCAATTCGGGGAGGAGACCTTTTGCCCCACCAAGCTAAAGTGACTCGAGACTTTGAAGGAAAAGGACGCCACCAAACACATTGATGAATTCAAAGAATAGCAACTGCAATAATTCTAAGCACGTAGACGTAGTAGCACGCGCGCATGACGCATCGGCAAGTTGGCTATAACCATGATGCTGTTGTAATGGCCCGATAAGAATTAACATTTGGTTCCTCCTTGCGGAAGAAACATGCATGGATCGCCTAACCTAATTATAAGTCGCTTTCACTAACTACACTATTACGTCGCACATGAGATGTTCTAACTTCTAAAAATCACTTTGCTCCCACTTAAAACATTGATTTTGTAACTTTCCTCAAGGTTTTCGTTTAAAAACCCAAAAACAGAGGCAACATAGGCGGTTTCGATCATCTGGGTCGTTGTCTTTCACCCATGCATCTTCACGTGTTTGTCATTATACCATTTCGAACAGTCTAACGTGATGCAAAGCAATCCAAATAGAAGCCTCCTGCAATAAAACAAAAACGGCAAACATGGCGCTGATACTTTCTGCCATGGACAAAGAAATAAGACGGAGATCAAAGTTTTCTTTTCGATTTGCCCATTTTGCTTTGTTTGATTTCTGGGGCGAAAGACGAATCAAGAGGCGAAAAAATAAAAAAACGAAGTATATATGCAAGGGTTGGCATGTTTGTTGAAAGAAGGTAGAATAAAAAATTAGAGTGATGTTTGTTTTCATGTTTTTTTTAGGATTATGATGAAATTGTGAATATTTAGATAGTGTTAAAATTGTATAAAAATACATGTAGAAGTTGTTGAAATGAATTGTGTGTGTAAAAAAAGTAATAAAATATTATATAAAAATATGTATATGTTATGATGTTTGAATTATAAAAATAAAAGTAAAATTTAAATCTTACAAAAAAAAAAAGATGAAACGTGCCTTAGGCCTCATGAGATCATCCTCGACTAGTTGAACATGGTATTGGACTTGGAGGTTTATCGGCCCATCCAGTCGGCACCATGCAGTGGATTATATATATACACATATATCTTACTGTTAAGATGAATGCGGTGTCGTGATTCGAGAGAAAAAAAAAAAAATAAAAAAAGAATGCGGTGTCGTGAAACGACAGGAAATTAAAGCGCTATTTTTTTTTTGGCCAAGCTCCAAAATATCACGTCTTACGTTGCGTATTGAACTTTTAGGCCCCACGTACACTTACGTTGGGGACCATTATTTTATATTGGTCGGTACGGACGGACCTAACTGATCTAATCCAAAACCAAAACGTCCTTATCATGACTGACCCCATTCCATAAACATTAAACCGAAGTTTTGGTTAGACGGCCAGCTAAAAGGTCGTAAATGCTTTTTTATCGTGCACCTTAAGATATGGTTAATTTACATGAGATATTTGGTTAATTTATTCAGCATCATATATCCTTTCTTTTTCATTTGTGTCAAATCATTCACATGTTCGGTTTATTTTCTTCGGGAACGATACACTATTACATGCGTAATGGACAACCTAGTTTGTGTTGTTTGTCCTTCCACGCTGCATTATTCTCAATAGCGCCGTCATTTCTTATATATGCAAATATATACACACACACACATATATTGATGATCAGCCTCCTTCAAGGATAACCAATCTGATGTCTAATCTGATCAGTGCCACTAGCACGCTCGCGGCCCAAAGAGAATTGATTAATTGAAATGGAAAAGGAAGTTTTTGAGATGATTAAGGAACAGTGATTTTGCATCAAGTCTAACTGGAAAGAAGGCACTAATTAACGAATTCCGCCGGCGTGCTTCAGTTTTGTCGATTTCTATAATTTTTCTGGGTTGCTTAGAGGTAGAAGTTGGGTGGGTGTGGACAACCTTTGAGGGTAAGGATGCGATGACTACAGGGAGCGGATGATAACAAAGACACGGCGGTGCCCAATGATTATAAAGATAATGAAAACGAAGTTGAACTTAATTTGTTCTGTCACGATGATAAGGTTAAATAATGCATGCTAATAGCGATGCACAACCAAATTTCCACGATAAAGTTTGAAGCTGTATGCTTTTTTGGAAAGATGACACACCATTCTGAAAAGGTTTCGATGACTTTTTGATGAACCGTACGTTATCATATTAAAAGCTTGATCTTGATCTTTAAATATTCATAACAACTCCATTGTAATTTGTGGGGTTACTGATCTATAAAAAAGCTAGAGAATATCCGTGGACGAACAGTACTCGTTCTGTTGAAGAACCCTCGCGGAGGACATAAATTGTACCAATAATACATTGAAAGAAGGAAGTGCTAAAAGTTCATTTGAAAAGATAATAAGGTGGCTAGAAAAAAAAAAAAAACATAATAAGATGTCAACTTTCTCTTCTGGGTAATTAATGTAAGATGCGAAGGTTGGAAAACTTCTCATTTTAGACAATAAGACAGGTGTTGAAATATCCATTGTAATTTGTCAACTTAGCAACCACATCCTCTGATTGCCTAGGAAAAAAAAAAATCACGTCCTTTGATTTTTAGAGACCCCAAGCCTAATGTGAAACTCATTTCCCTGATCTGGGTCTTTTCGGTCGCTGTTATGGCTAGAGAGTAGAAAGCTTGTCAGTTGCATCACTATTTTTGTCTTCCTTCTCACCTGTCAATCAACATCTTCGAAACTAACTTCTCGTTCGTTGCTAGTTCAACAATACCCTCGATTGAGTGGTAAGAAAGTACTGCTAAGAAAAAAAAAAAAAGAAAAAAAAGAGTGGTAAGAAAGTACGTAACGCTTTAAGATAAAGATTAGGCTAAATTTAAGGACTTCTTTTGAAGGTAATTTAATTTTAAGGACGACATTAAACGTATGTACCTGTACCATAAGGTGGTTTTGAGAAGGGAAGAAAACGAAAAATTTACCGAACATTTCTAAAAGGCAAGTTTAATATAATGTTCAGCTTTCTAGTCTCATTTCTCAGCACTCCGTCTGTCTGCCACTCAGACAGGAAGGTTTTTTTTTTTTTTTTGATAAAACAGGACTCAGACGGAAGGTTCAGTTTATTTTTCTCGCTGATTTCTTTCTCTCTCTCGTCATATTTTTTGTTTTATTGGATGGCTGAGACAGTTTATTTATAGGCCAGCTAGTCTCCACAGTACACTATCCCATTCACGCGAAAATCCCTTGCATTTGCAGTGTGAGTTTGCTAAAAGTCCCTGAGAGACTCTCTGTGTGCTAATTTATTGCCTGGGTTGTCAGAAACTGTTTTGGGTTACATCTGAACCTTGCTCGCCTTTCCTGTCTTTATATATAGTCCTGCGCTTTCTGCTTTTGTAACTGCAAGCCATTCCTACTCTCTAACTTTCTGAGTTCCTCCAAGTGTCTCCGTCGTTGCTCAGAAAGGTCCTCTTTGAATAATGTAACTTTGGTTTAGCTGTTCTGTTGCTTCTTTTTATAGTTCCGTTGATGCCCATGTGCTCGAAAGTGTTCTGAAGCAATCATCGTTGTGGTTTAACCATGTTTCCTCGCTAATCTTTCTGCATACGTTTCTATTTTCGTCTTTCTGTTTATGCCCATTTGCTTCAGATTGTTCTGAACCATCACAAATGCAGTGTATGATGACGGGTTCTCGTTAATTTGGTGGTTCTTGCCCTCCTCTAGTGCTTCTCTACGATTTTCACCAATTTTAGCATGTAAAAAGTTTTACCATGTAATTAACTCTTAGCATTGCGCTGCATTTTGACACGTTGGTGTCCTTTCGGTGGGAGAAAAGAGGCCTTTTTGAAGGTTGAGAGAAAAGGGAAGGTGATGGATCTGAGCTCTGAGGAAGTCAACCGCTAGTTCTGATCTCAGTATATGCAGAGTATCTGTCAGTTTCGTTAAAGTTTCGAACTTCCTAATTCTCTATGGATTCCATTCGCTAAAATTCTTGATTCTTTGCTGAGATATGGAATCCAAGTAGTTACATTCCTTACCAGGTAAATTCTTTTGTTCTTCTTCATAGCGACATACTCCATTCTTTCTTTCAAACTCGCTTGAAATGTAAATTCTTCGACTTTATTCATTTGCTTATGGATATCCTAAAGGGTCTGTCATATTTCAACATTCTTTTTCCGGGATTTTCCTACGACCTCCAATAATGAAGAGAAAATACTTGCCTCTCTGCCCATAATTTTGCATAACATACACCTATATCTCCGCTAATGCAAGTTTAGTAACCATGTTGGCCTCTCGAGTCCCTTAACTTTGAACCTCAGTTAAACATCTTCCATTTCACATATATCCCTAATCACTTGTTACTCAAACCAGAAACCAAGTTCGTTCAAATCCCTTCTTGTTCACAAAGTACTTATCAAAAAAAAAAAAATGGAAGAAACATTTGTTCCCTTCCGTGGAATCAAGGATGACCTCAAAGGAAGACTTTTATGCTACAAACAAGACTGGACTGGTGGAATCCGAGCGGGTATCAGGTTTGTGACTCTTGTAATCGTCATCCCTGTATCACAGCCACAGTAGAATGTTGTTATTGCTTTTATTGCTATCTGAATAGCCATCACAGCTCCGGTCCACATACAGTGCTTAATTTTGCAGATATTACTACTTTTATTTTTAGGCCATATTTAATCTTTGGTTATTGTCTTCTGTATTAGGATCCTGGCTCCAACTACATACATATTTTTTGCTTCAGCAATTCCAGTTATATCTTTCGGGGAGCAGCTGGAGAGAAATACTGGTGTGATGAATTTTGCCATTTGCGGGTTAATAACATCCTGTTTTAGTCGGTAATTTGGTATAGTTTTCTAAAACATGTTTATTTTTTGTGTCACAGAAGGAACTTTGACTGCTGTGCAAACTCTTGCATCAACAGCCCTTTGTGGTCTTATCCACTCGGTTGTTGGAGGACAGCCCCTACTCATTCTAGGAGTGGCTGAACCAACAGTGTTGATGTATACGTTCATGTTCAACTTTGCCAAGGACCGAAAGGATTTAGGGCAGAAACTCTTCTTAGCCTGGACTGGATGGTATCTCATGAACATTCTTGGTACTTGAATAATGTGAAGGGGGCTGATCTTTGGTGATAAAATTTGACGCTCTTTTTACATTATTGGTTTTCAGGGTATGTGTGTGGACGGCCCTTTTGCTCTTCTTGCTGGCCATATTGGGTGCCTGCTCTATCATTAATAGATTTACACGGCTTGCGGGGGAATTGTTTGGTCTGCTAATCGCAATGCTATTTATGCAGCAAGCCATTCGGGTGATTATCCTTTATGATTAAACATTGTTAAATAGCTTTGTGTTTTTACTAACAAGGATTGGGACGGTCATGAGACATCGGTATTTCTGAAAGAAAGTTGGAAAGCTTCTAGAGTAGCGAGGAATTTTCATGGTGGTGACAAGTTCTCAAATAATAGACCTTTTTCCCTGAATCACACAAAATGGTACTCTCTCTATAAACATTCTCTCCATAGTTACTTCAATTTATGGACTTCATACTACAGGGAGTTGTGGAAGAGTTTGGCATCCCCCAGAGAGAAAATCCAGATCAGACTGCACTCCAACTACCCTGGCGATTTGGCAATGGAATGTTTGCATTGGTTCTGTCCTTCGGTCTTCTTCTTACTGCACTAAGAAGTCGTAAAGCTAGGTCCTGGCGCTATGGGACAGGTATGGGGAGTTTGCTTTGGAATCAAAAGTATGGGGTTAGAAGATAAATTGCAGTTGTCCCTTTTGAAAAATTTCTTAGGTGATTGCTATCAGGGGAGAGAAATTTTTGTGTATATCTGCTCTGAATAGAATATCGCTTTTGTTGCCTAATGTTATACGTAAAATGTGTAATGCAAGTTTATAGGTTGGCTACGGGGATTTATTGCGGATTATGGAGTCCCACTTATGGTGCTTGTATGGACTAGTTTGTCTTACATACCTGTTAATGATGTTCCAAGAGGGATCCCAAGACGCCTTTTCAGCCCAAATCCATGGTCCCCTGGGGCATACTCAAATTGGACAGTTATCAAGGTGAATCTTATGGTTTGTCAAATGTCTACTGGGAAACCTCTCTAGCATCTGAAGGGTGCTAAATTTTTGTTGCCTTGCATCTGAAGCATGGCTACAAACTCATGTTGTTGAGTTGTGCAGGACATGTTAAATGTTCCTCCATTGTACATAGTTGGAGCATTTGTACCAGCAACTATGATTGCTGTGCTCTACTACTTTGACCACAGTGTTGCATCTCAACTTGCCCAACAGAAGGAATTTAATCTGAAGAAACCAGCTTCGTATCATTATGACCTCCTCCTCCTGGGTTTCTTGGTAAGCTGCTTCCCTGGAGAATTGCTTTTTCACATCTAATTATGCCAAAGGGCTCCATCTATAAGAACTCTCTTATGACACATATGTAAGGAAGGTTTTCATTTTAGTTTGGACGTTTTTCCCAATGCCAGGTCATCTTATGCGGGCTTATTGGCATTCCTCCTTCCAATGGTGTAATTCCACAATCTCCCATGCATACAAAAAGCTTAGCTACCCTAAAACATCAGGTGAAGTACGATCGTGCTCTGGAAATTAGTGAATCTCATTTTATAACTATAGAAACCCCCCCCCCCCCCCCCCCCCCCCCTTTTTTTTTTTTTGCAAGTTTATGTAAGTATAAAATTGTGATCATAGGACTGGAATCTTACTGTCTTCTGTGGTACAATCCTGGCACAAAAGCTGGACCAGAATCCAACCATTTTAGGAATTCAGTCCAATAATCCTACTCATCTGATAAAATGTGTGCTCACTGCATTGCTACAATTGCTCAGTGAGAATTATCTGTGTGTTGGCAATCCCGTCCATTTGATCTCTGTAATGAGAATGCATCCCTTTGCCTTTATTTATTTATTTTATTTTTATTTTTTTTGGTTTTCCCTGGAACAGCTTCTGCGAAATAAGCTTGTAGCTGCAGCCCGACAAAGCATTCGTACGAATTCAAATTTGGGACAATTATACCGTAACATGCAAGAAGCATATAACGAAATGCAGACTCCACTAGCCTACCAAATTCCATCTGCTCTGGTAAATTTATCCATTTATGATTTCTTGTGGCATAAATCTTTTCTCTTTGTAATTTCTTGTCTTAAATCTGTGCTTTTGATAGGGACTGAAAGAGCTGAAAGAATCCACAGTTCAATCGGCCTCTAGTTCTGGCTACATAGGCGCCCCTGTTGATGAGACAGTGTTTGACGTGGATAAGGATATTGATGATCTTTTGCCTGTTGAAGTTAAAGAACAACGCCTCAGCAATCTCCTTCAGGCATTGATGGTTGGTGGTTGTGTTACTGCTATGCCTCTTCTAAAGAAGATCCCAACTTCAGTACTTTGGGGCTACTTTGCTTTCATGGCAATTGAAAGTTTGCCTGGAAACCAATTTTGGGAGAGGATATTGTTGCTTTTCACAGCTCCAAGTCGAAGATATAAGTAAGTTTATGCTCACATTCCCTGTTATTTTTATTAATTGCCATGGGTTCTAGGACTTCCAAGTTCTTCTATACTTTGATACATATACCTCCATTGGCATTTTTTCCTCTCCTCATATTCTCCAATTTCTTTTTCTTTTTTCTTTCTTAAGAAACTTTAAGACGTGGCTTTGTATATGTGTCTACAGTCTACACAATATGTTATAGAGAATGCATTCTAAGCTTTTTGTAATATTAGTGTCGTTTTCTGTTTAGTTTTCATATCTTAGATTTCTGTGGACAGTCTACCACAGATAAGTATTATCTATATTGGATGAATGAACATATTAAGCTTAAATTCTTACACTATGTCATATATGTGTGTGTGTGTGTGTATATATTTATATGTATGTATATAACATATATTCTTATTGTAACTATTATGTGTATAAGTCGCATAATCACTATTTATTTAAGAGGAAACAGATGATCAGCCTATAATTTGTTAGGGTGCTGGAGGAGTATCATGCGACCTTTGTCGAGACTGTGCCCTTCAAAGCAATTGCCGCCTTCACCTTGTTCCAGACAATTTACTTGCTGTTGTGTTTCGGGATGACATGGATACCATTAGCTGGGGTCCTTTTCCCCATGTTAATCATGCTTCTCGTACCAGTGAGACAGTATTTTCTCCCCAAGTTTTTTAAAGGAGTCCATCTACAAGACTTGGATGCTGCAGAGTATGAGGAAGCCCCTGCTATTGCTTTCAACATGTCATTTCAAGTGAGTGTCTTAACTATTTTATTCAGTTTAGGTGTACCTATTGAAAACATCAGAGTTGGACTGATTATCATTCTTGCATCCTGTTTCATTATCATAATTAGAATGTGATCCAGCTTTCCGCTAGTTTTGTGTCCTTTGATGCATTGTGATCATAAAAAATATTAAAGCTAATAGTTCAGGGAGTACTTTTTATTATGTGTTTACATCACTTCACCTTAGAAGTAATATTCAGATTGAATGGAGGTAATAATAATTGGATATTAAAGCAGGCTTTTATTAGCTTATCTTCAGAAGCTTCTCTATACATCTTGATGTCTTGTGTGCTTGCAGGACCAGGGTCCTCAGGCAAGAATTACTAACATTGATGACGGGGAAATTCTTGATGAAATTATCACAAGAAGCCGGGGTGAGATCCGTATCACTCAGAGTCCAAAAGTAACAAGTTCGACCCCCACTTCAGCAGAGGGCATCGGACCCGCTAATAGCCCGCGGGTTTCACAGAGAGTATACAGCCCCCGTTTACATGAACTAAAAGAGGAACAGATTCCCAAAGTGAAGGGAAAAGGACTCGAAGCAAAACAGTCTCCCAGTCCCAGGCCATCTGTTCTTGGACAAAGTCCTCATGGCTAATTTGAAGCTAAAACACTTAATTTGTGACTATGATGAGGTTAGTTGTCATTTGTCAAGGGTGCTCGAGAGGTCCTGTTCTATAATTGTGTAACTGAATGTTATCTGGTAGTTGTGTGTTTCTTTCCTCCTTCCGACCTTTTAAAATGGTGTAGGTTGGATAATGTCAGTACTACTTTTGCTTGTATTTTGCGTAAGGCAGGGCAGGAAAAAAAAGCATGACAAGGGAAAACATGTCAATCTATTTTCACTGCCGTTGGTTGATCATCTTATATATTTCCATCCCTTTACATTTGGATCTAAAAGTGGTAATAGAACTGAGAAGAGCTCATGGAGAAAAAATCAGCACCATTTAACTAGTTCTTGAGAGGGCGTCTGGAAGCCCCATATATCTTAATACTGAGTTTGGTAAATACAAAGCATATAAATACAACTACGGGTTTATTATTGCATGTACGAGAACCTTACGTTAGAGAATATAATTATAATAATAAAATCTATTTCTTCTTTTGAGTTTAAGTTTAAGTTTTTTGAATAAGTGATAGGTTCACACCCTATACCTTCGTAAAATTGTAGCAAGTACTAAGAACGCTCCCACCTAATCCAAAATCTCATAGTGAAGAGAGTAAAAGATGTTTGGGCGGGGCCATTTCATTAAGATGATTATATAAAGTACCTCCATGAACATACAGTTTATAGTTTGCTACGAACCTCCAAAGACTCGAGCTAGAATTTCTTAACTACAGAATGCACTTTCCCAAAAGGAGTAATATGATGCGAGTGAGACAAGAAAATTATGTGCAACATGAGATGATGGGTGAGAGACTTGGAAATTCTTCTGAATGCGAGATGAAGGAGATAACCAATAGGAGCGTTCTTAGTACTTGCTACAATTTTACGAAGGTATAGGGTGTGAACCTATCACTTATTCAAAAAACTTAAACTTAAACTCAAAAGAAGAAATAGATTTTATTATTATAATTATATTCTCTAACGTAAGGTTCTCGTACATGCAATAATAAACCCGTAGTTGTATTTATATGCTTTGTATTTACCAAACTCAGTATTAAGATATATGGGGCTTCCAGACGCCCTCTCAAGAACTAGTTAAATGGTGCTGATTTTTTCTCCATGAGCTCTTCTCAGTTCTATTACCACTTTTAGATCCAAATGTAAAGGGATGGAAATATATAAGATGATCAACCAACGGCAGTGAAAATAGATTGACATGTTTTCCCTTGTCATGCTTTTTTTTCCTGCCCTGCCTTACGCAAAATACAAGCAAAAGTAGTACTGACATTATCCAACCTACACCATTTTAAAAGGTCGGAAGGAGGAAAGAAACACACAACTACCAGATAACATTCAGTTACACAATTATAGAACAGGACCTCTCGAGCACCCTTGACAAATGACAACTAACCTCATCATAGTCACAAATTAAGTGTTTTAGCTTCAAATTAGCCATGAGGACTTTGTCCAAGAACAGATGGCCTGGGACTGGGAGACTGTTTTGCTTCGAGTCCTTTTCCCTTCACTTTGGGAATCTGTTCCTCTTTTAGTTCATGTAAACGGGGGCTGTATACTCTCTGTGAAACCCGCGGGCTATTAGCGGGTCCGATGCCCTCTGCTGAAGTGGGGGTCGAACTTGTTACTTTTGGACTCTGAGTGATACGGATCTCACCCCGGCTTCTTGTGATAATTTCATCAAGAATTTCCCCGTCATCAATGTTAGTAATTCTTGCCTGAGGACCCTGGTCCTGCAAGCACACAAGACATCAAGATGTATAGAGAAGCTTCTGAAGATAAGCTAATAAAAGCCTGCTTTAATATCCAATTATTATTACCTCCATTCAATCTGAATATTACTTCTAAGGTGAAGTGATGTAAACACATAATAAAAAGTACTCCCTGAACTATTAGCTTTAATATTTTTTATGATCACAATGCATCAAAGGACACAAAACTAGCGGAAAGCTGGATCACATTCTAATTATGATAATGAAACAGGATGCAAGAATGATAATCAGTCCAACTCTGATGTTTTCAATAGGTACACCTAAACTGAATAAAATAGTTAAGACACTCACTTGAAATGACATGTTGAAAGCAATAGCAGGGGCTTCCTCATACTCTGCAGCATCCAAGTCTTGTAGATGGACTCCTTTAAAAAACTTGGGGAGAAAATACTGTCTCACTGGTACGAGAAGCATGATTAACATGGGGAAAAGGACCCCAGCTAATGGTATCCATGTCATCCCGAAACACAACAGCAAGTAAATTGTCTGGAACAAGGTGAAGGCGGCAATTGCTTTGAAGGGCACAGTCTCGACAAAGGTCGCATGATACTCCTCCAGCACCCTAACAAATTATAGGCTGATCATCTGTTTCCTCTTAAATAAATAGTGATTATGCGACTTATACACATAATAGTTACAATAAGAATATATGTTATATACATACATATAAATATATACACACACACACACACATATATGACATAGTGTAAGAATTTAAGCTTAATATGTTCATTCATCCAATATAGATAATACTTATCTGTGGTAGACTGTCCACAGAAATCTAAGATATGAAAACTAAACAGAAAACGACACTAATATTACAAAAAGCTTAGAATGCATTCTCTATAACATATTGTGTAGACTGTAGACACATATACAAAGCCACGTCTTAAAGTTTCTTAAGAAAGAAAAAAGAAAAAGAAATTGGAGAATATGAGGAGAGGAAAAAATGCCAATGGAGGTATATGTATCAAAGTATAGAAGAACTTGGAAGTCCTAGAACCCATGGCAATTAATAAAAATAACAGGGAATGTGAGCATAAACTTACTTATATCTTCGACTTGGAGCTGTGAAAAGCAACAATATCCTCTCCCAAAATTGGTTTCCAGGCAAACTTTCAATTGCCATGAAAGCAAAGTAGCCCCAAAGTACTGAAGTTGGGATCTTCTTTAGAAGAGGCATAGCAGTAACACAACCACCAACCATCAATGCCTGAAGGAGATTGCTGAGGCGTTGTTCTTTAACTTCAACAGGCAAAAGATCATCAATATCCTTATCCACGTCAAACACTGTCTCATCAACAGGGGCGCCTATGTAGCCAGAACTAGAGGCCGATTGAACTGTGGATTCTTTCAGCTCTTTCAGTCCCTATCAAAAGCACAGATTTAAGACAAGAAATTACAAAGAGAAAAGATTTATGCCACAAGAAATCATAAATGGATAAATTTACCAGAGCAGATGGAATTTGGTAGGCTAGTGGAGTCTGCATTTCGTTATATGCTTCTTGCATGTTACGGTATAATTGTCCCAAATTTGAATTCGTACGAATGCTTTGTCGGGCTGCAGCTACAAGCTTATTTCGCAGAAGCTGTTCCAGGGAAAACCAAAAAAAATAAAAATAATAAATAAATAAAAGGCAAAGGGATGCATTCTCATTACAGAGATCAAATGGACGGGATTGCCAACACACAGATAATTCTCACTGAGCAATTGTAGCAATGCAGTGAGCACACATTTTATCAGATGAGTAGGATTATTGGACTGAATTCCTAAAATGGTTGGATTCTGGTCCAGCTTTTGTGCCAGGATTGTACCACAGAAGACAGTAAGATTCCAGTCCTATGATCACAATTTTATACTTACATAAACTTGCAACAAAAAAAAGGGGGGGGGGGGGGGGGGGGGGGGGGGTTTCTATAGTTATAAAATGAGATTCACTAATTTCCAGAGCACGATCGTACTTCACCTGATGTTTTAGGGTAGCTAAGCTTTTTGTATGCATGGGAGATTGTGGAATTACACCATTGGAAGGAGGAATGCCAATAAGCCCGCATAAGATGACCTGGCATTGGGAAAAACGTCCAAACTAAAATGAAAACCTTCCTTACATATGTGTCATAAGAGAGTTCTTATAGATGGAGCCCTTTGGCATAATTAGATGTGAAAAAGCAATTCTCCAGGGAAGCAGCTTACCAAGAAACCCAGGAGGAGGAGGTCATAATGATACGAAGCTGGTTTCTTCAGATTAAATTCCTTCTGTTGGGCAAGTTGAGATGCAACACTGTGGTCAAAGTAGTAGAGCACAGCAATCATAGTTGCTGGTACAAATGCTCCAACTATGTACAATGGAGGAACATTTAACATGTCCTGCACAACTCAACAACATGAGTTTGTAGCCATGCTTCAGATGCAAGGCAACAAAAATTTAGCACCCTTCAGATGCTAGAGAGGTTTCCCAGTAGACATTTGACAAACCATAAGATTCACCTTGATAACTGTCCAATTTGAGTATGCCCCAGGGGACCATGGATTTGGGCTGAAAAGGCGTCTTGGGATCCCTCTTGGAACATCATTAACAGGTATGTAAGACAAACTAGTCCATACAAGCACCATAAGTGGGACTCCATAATCCGCAATAAATCCCCGTAGCCAACCTATAAACTTGCATTACACATTTTACGTATAACATTAGGCAACAAAAGCGATATTCTATTCAGAGCAGATATACACAAAAATTTCTCTCCCCTGATAGCAATCACCTAAGAAATTTTTCAAAAGGGACAACTGCAATTTATCTTCTAACCCCATACTTTTGATTCCAAAGCAAACTCCCCATACCTGTCCCATAGCGCCAGGACCTAGCTTTACGACTTCTTAGTGCAGTAAGAAGAAGACCGAAGGACAGAACCAATGCAAACATTCCATTGCCAAATCGCCAGGGTAGTTGGAGTGCAGTCTGATCTGGATTTTCTCTCTGGGGGATGCCAAACTCTTCCACAACTCCCTGTAGTATGAAGTCCATAAATTGAAGTAACTATGGAGAGAATGTTTATAGAGAGAGTACCATTTTGTGTGATTCAGGGAAAAAGGTCTATTATTTGAGAACTTGTCACCACCATGAAAATTCCTCGCTACTCTAGAAGCTTTCCAACTTTCTTTCAGAAATACCGATGTCTCATGACCGTCCCAATCCTTGTTAGTAAAAACACAAAGCTATTTAACAATGTTTAATCATAAAGGATAATCACCCGAATGGCTTGCTGCATAAATAGCATTGCGATTAGCAGACCAAACAATTCCCCCGCAAGCCGTGTAAATCTATTAATGATAGAGCAGGCACCCAATATGGCCAGCAAGAAGAGCAAAAGGGCCGTCCACACACATACCCTGAAAACCAATAATGTAAAAAGAGCGTCAAATTTTATCACCAAAGATCAGCCCCCTTCACATTATTCAAGTACCAAGAATGTTCATGAGATACCATCCAGTCCAGGCTAAGAAGAGTTTCTGCCCTAAATCCTTTCGGTCCTTGGCAAAGTTGAACATGAACGTATACATCAACACTGTTGGTTCAGCCACTCCTAGAATGAGTAGGGGCTGTCCTCCAACAACCGAGTGGATAAGACCACAAAGGGCTGTTGATGCAAGAGTTTGCACAGCAGTCAAAGTTCCTTCTGTGACACAAAAAATAAACATGTTTTAGAAAACTATACCAAATTACCGACTAAAACAGGATGTTATTAACCCGCAAATGGCAAAATTCATCACACCAGTATTTCTCTCCAGCTGCTCCCCGAAAGATATAACTGGAATTGCTGAAGCAAAAAATATGTATGTAGTTGGAGCCAGGATCCTAATACAGAAGACAATAACCAAAGATTAAATATGGCCTAAAAATAAAAGTAGTAATATCTGCAAAATTAAGCACTGTATGTGGACCGGAGCTGTGATGGCTATTCAGATAGCAATAAAAGCAATAACAACATTCTACTGTGGCTGTGATACAGGGATGACGATTACAAGAGTCACAAACCTGATACCCGCTCGGATTCCACCAGTCCAGTCTTGTTTGTAGCATAAAAGTCTTCCTTTGAGGTCATCCTTGATTCCACGGAAGGGAACAAATGTTTCTTCCATTTTTTTTTTTTTGATAAGTACTTTGTGAACAAGAAGGGATTTGAACGAACTTGGTTTCTGGTTTGAGTAACAAGTGATTAGGGATATATGTGAAATGGAAGATGTTTAACTGAGGTTCAAAGTTAAGGGACTCGAGAGGCCAACATGGTTACTAAACTTGCATTAGCGGAGATATAGGTGTATGTTATGCAAAATTATGGGCAGAGAGGCAAGTATTTTCTCTTCATTATTGGAGGTCGTAGGAAAATCCCGGAAAAAGAATGTTGAAATATGACAGACCCTTTAGGATATCCATAAGCAAATGAATAAAGTCGAAGAATTTACATTTCAAGCGAGTTTGAAAGAAAGAATGGAGTATGTCGCTATGAAGAAGAACAAAAGAATTTACCTGGTAAGGAATGTAACTACTTGGATTCCATATCTCAGCAAAGAATCAAGAATTTTAGCGAATGGAATCCATAGAGAATTAGGAAGTTCGAAACTTTAACGAAACTGACAGATACTCTGCATATACTGAGATCAGAACTAGCGGTTGACTTCCTCAGAGCTCAGATCCATCACCTTCCCTTTTCTCTCAACCTTCAAAAAGGCCTCTTTTCTCCCACCGAAAGGACACCAACGTGTCAAAATGCAGCGCAATGCTAAGAGTTAATTACATGGTAAAACTTTTTACATGCTAAAATTGGTGAAAATCGTAGAGAAGCACTAGAGGAGGGCAAGAACCACCAAATTAACGAGAACCCGTCATCATACACTGCATTTGTGATGGTTCAGAACAATCTGAAGCAAATGGGCATAAACAGAAAGACGAAAATAGAAACGTATGCAGAAAGATTAGCGAGGAAACATGGTTAAACCACAACGATGATTGCTTCAGAACACTTTCGAGCACATGGGCATCAACGGAACTATAAAAAGAAGCAACAGAACAGCTAAACCAAAGTTACATTATTCAAAGAGGACCTTTCTGAGCAACGACGGAGACACTTGGAGGAACTCAGAAAGTTAGAGAGTAGGAATGGCTTGCAGTTACAAAAGCAGAAAGCGCAGGACTATATATAAAGACAGGAAAGGCGAGCAAGGTTCAGATGTAACCCAAAACAGTTTCTGACAACCCAGGCAATAAATTAGCACACAGAGAGTCTCTCAGGGACTTTTAGCAAACTCACACTGCAAATGCAAGGGATTTTCGCGTGAATGGGATAGTGTACTGTGGAGACTAGCTGGCCTATAAATAAACTGTCTCAGCCATCCAATAAAACAAAAAATATGACGAGAGAGAGAAAGAAATCAGCGAGAAAAATAAACTGAACCTTCCGTCTGAGTCCTGTTTTATCAAAAAAAAAAAAAAAAAAAAACCTTCCTGTCTGAGTGGCAGACAGACGGAGTGCTGAGAAATGAGACTAGAAAGCTGAACATTATATTAAACTTGCCTTTTAGAAATGTTCGGTAAATTTTTCGTTTTCTTCCCTTCTCAAAACCACCTTATGGTACAGGTACATACGTTTAATGTCGTCCTTAAAATTAAATTACCTTCAAAAGAAGTCCTTAAATTTAGCCTAATCTTTATCTTAAAGCGTTACGTACTTTCTTACCACTCTTTTTTTTCTTTTTTTTTTTTTCTTAGCAGTACTTCTTACCACTCAATCGAGGGTATTGTTGAACTAGCAACGAACGAGAAGTTAGTTTCGAAGATGTTGATTGACAGGTGAGAAGGAAGACAAAAATAGTGATGCAACTGACAAGCTTTCTACTCTCTAGCCATAACAGCGACCGAAAAGACCCAGATCAGGGAAATGAGTTTCACATTAGGCTTGGGGTCTCTAAAAATCAAAGGACGTGATTTTTTTTTTTCCTAGGCAATCAGAGGATGTGGTTGCTAAGTTGACAAATTACAATGGATATTTCAACACCTGGTCTTATTGTCTAAAATGAGAAGTTTTCCAACCTTCGCATCTTACATTAATTACCCAGAAGAGAAAGTTGACATCTTATTATGTTTTTTTTTTTTTTCTAGGCCACCTTATTATCTTTTCAAATGAACTTTTAGCACTTCCTTCTTTCAATGTATTATTGGTACAATTTATGTCCTCCGCGAGGGTTCTTCAACAGAACGAGTACTGTTCGTCCACGGATATTCTCTAGCTTTTTTATAGATCAGTAACCCCACAAATTACAATGGAGTTGTTATGAATATTTAAAGATCAAGATCAAGCTTTTAATATGATAACGTACGGTTCATCAAAAAGTCATCGAAACCTTTTCAGAATGGTGTGTCATCTTTCCAAAAAAGCATACAGCTTCAAACTTTATCGTGGAAATTTGGTTGTGCATCGCTATTAGCATGCATTATTTAACCTTATCATCGTGACAGAACAAATTAAGTTCAACTTCGTTTTCATTATCTTTATAATCATTGGGCACCGCCGTGTCTTTGTTATCATCCGCTCCCTGTAGTCATCGCATCCTTACCCTCAAAGGTTGTCCACACCCACCCAACTTCTACCTCTAAGCAACCCAGAAAAATTATAGAAATCGACAAAACTGAAGCACGCCGGCGGAATTCGTTAATTAGTGCCTTCTTTCCAGTTAGACTTGATGCAAAATCACTGTTCCTTAATCATCTCAAAAACTTCCTTTTCCATTTCAATTAATCAATTCTCTTTGGGCCGCGAGCGTGCTAGTGGCACTGATCAGATTAGACATCAGATTGGTTATCCTTGAAGGAGGCTGATCATCAATATATGTGTGTGTATATATATTTGCATATATAAGAAATGACGGCGCTATTGAGAATAATGCAGCGTGGAAGGACAAACAACACAAACTAGGTTGTCCATTACGCATGTAATAGTGTATCGTTCCCGAAGAAAATAAACCGAACATGTGAATGATTTGACACAAATGAAAAAGAAAGGATATATGATGCTGAATAAATTAACCAAATATCTCATGTAAATTAACCATATCTTAAGGTGCACGATAAAAAAGCATTTACGACCTTTTAGCTGGCCGTCTAACCAAAACTTCGGTTTAATGTTTATGGAATGGGGTCAGTCATGATAAGGACGTTTTGGCTTTGGATTAGATCAGTTAGGTCCGTCCGTACCGACCAATATAAAATAATGGTCCCCAACGTAAGTGTACGTGGGGCCTAAAAGTTCAATACGCAACGTAAGACGTGATATTTTGGAGCTTGGCCAAAAAAAAAATAGCGCTTTAATTTCCTGTCGTTTCACGACACCGCATTCTTTTTTTATTTTTTTTTTTTTTCTCGAATCACGACACCGCATTCATCTTAACAGTAAGATATATGTGTATATATATAATCCACTGCATGGTGCCGACTGGATGGGCCGATAAACCTCCAAGTCCAATACCATGTTCAACTAGTCGAGGATGATCTCATGAGGCCTAAGGCACGTTTCATCTTTTTTTTTTTGTAAGATTTAAATTTTACTTTTATTTTATAATTCAAACATCATAACATATACATATTTTTATATAATATTTTATTACTTTTTTTACACACAACAATTCATTTCAACAATTTATACATGTATTTTTATACAATTTTAACACTATCTAAATATTCACAATTTCATCATAATCCTAAAAAAAACATGAAAACAAACATCACTCTAATTTTTTATTCTACCTTCTTTCAACAAACATGCCAACCCTTGCATATATACTTCGTTTTTTTATTTTTTCGCCTCTTGATTCGTCTTTCGCCCCAGAAATCAAACAAAGCAAAATGGGCAAATCGAAAAGAAAACTTTGATCTCCGTCTTATTTCTTTGTCCATGGCAGAAAGTATCAGCGCCATGTTTGCCGTTTTTGTTTTATTGCAGGAGGCTTCTATTTGGATTGCTTTGCATCACGTTAGACTGTTCGAAATGGTATAATGACAAACACGTGAAGATGCATGGGTGAAAGACAACGACCCAGATGATCGAAACCGCCTATGTTGCCTCTGTTTTTGGGTTTTTAAACGAAAACCTTGAGGAAAGTTACAAAATCAATGTTTTAAGTGGGAGCAAAGTGATTTTTAGAAGTTAGAACATCTCATGTGCGACGTAATAGTGTAGTTAGTGAAAGCGACTTATAATTAGGTTAGGCGATCCATGCATGTTTCTTCCGCAAGGAGGAACCAAATGTTAATTCTTATCGGGCCATTACAACAGCATCATGGTTATAGCCAACTTGCCGATGCGTCATGCGCGCGTGCTACTACGTCTACGTGCTTAGAATTATTGCAGTTGCTATTCTTTGAATTCATCAATGTGTTTGGTGGCGTCCTTTTCCTTCAAAGTCTCGAGTCACTTTAGCTTGGTGGGGCAAAAGGTCTCCTCCCCGAATTGGTTGCACTATGAGGGGCGCCGGAGCAAAAAAAAAACTGCGAAAGTGACAATGTACGAAATGTTTTGTTATTGGAGGTAGTATAAATTAAATTTTCTTTCAGACCTGTGAAAAAGTTGTTGACATTTATAAAAAGAAATTTGAGTTAGTGCAAAAGTGATTTTAAAAAAATTTATGTCTCAGATGGAAAAAAAAAAAAATTAAAACTTTTTTTCACAAACTCGTGTACTTTTTTATAAACTCAAATAATTTTTTTACAAATTTCAATAACTTTTTATAAATTTCAATAACTTTTACACCAATCTCAATAGAATCTACATTACCTTCAACCTTAGAATTTTTTTTGTCCCATCCAAACATAGGCTAAAAATATGAAAAAAAAAAAAAATTATGACTAAACTCAGTGCAATTCAATTTCTATTCAGTATAGTACCAGTTTTGTGTATAGGACACAAATTCATCAATACATGAACCAATAAATTACAAAAATTTATTAGCGTATCAAAGTCATGATAGTGTGGAGGCAGATAGAAACTAAGTAAAAACTATCTTTGATCAGTACATAAATATTTATAAATATGTACGTAGGTACTAATGAAAACTATATTGGTGAAAAAAAAGGATATAACACTTTATTGAGGGATTTTATTTTTGTACTCTTTGATTATTGGGGTTTGTCATTTGGTGACAAAAGTAGAATATGTAAAGTTGCAAAAAAAAAAAAAAAAAAGCTAAAAAGGACACATGTAAATTATATGATTTTGGAAATAGTTTGAGAATCCAAACACACAATCTAAAATGGAATTTTTTTAAAAAAAAAAACAACTAAATTGGGAAGTTATAGAGCAAAGAGAAGATCCCATTTATTGGTTTAATTTTTAACATGGACCAGATTTTAAACAACAAGATCTAACGGGGGCGTGATAAAAAATTACTTGGCAAATATTTCATTTTTAGGGGCAGTAGTGCAAATGGCTTAGCACATTTTCGCAGTTTGAGGGGCAGTCAGCAAGCAAAGCAAAGCAAAGCCAAGGCCCCCAAAATTTAGATTATTTAAGCTCATTCTTTTTTTAAAAAAATGACATTGACCCTCCAAAAATTATTATATCACAGTTTGGCCCACCTAAAAATTAGGGGCTGGCTTAGACCTTGCATGCAAGGAACAAGTATAGAAATCGAAGCAGCAGAATGCAGACGTTGAATATATATATATAAAAGTGCGGAGTGGATACGCCTTTTGAAAAGGTTGCGTGGTGCGGGAAGTTAGGCCGAGAGTTAGATCTCTGAGATTTTTTTGAAGCCATCTGGTCTGTTGGAGAGGTTCATCTTTTCCTAAGGGATAATATAAAAATCCGCTCTAGTCGTGAGCGAGTGGAATATAAAAACATGGCTACTTTGATACAGCGAATCCCTTTACTGATGATCGTTTTCGGAAATGTCTATTATCCTTCAAGGTTATGGTGAATCATTGCAGGGTTTTAATACTTTCTTCAACCCTCGTTATTGTACCCGTGAAGGGAGAGAAACAAATTACAGTTCGTTTTCTGCTTTACGGTAGTTATAAGAGGGAATGGATTTATTTATTTTTAAGTAACGAAAAAAAATTTTGACATCTATTCACGCTTATCGGATTCGAACGGACGATTTAATATCTGTATAAATTGTGTTCAATGCTACAGTAAATTTCAAAAAAATTGATCAATCTATTGATCAGCCACCTATTTACACCTATTTAAATCGTGACTGGCTAAACTTTTTTATTCAAATAACAAGTTTGTGAGATTTTAGAGCTCATTGGATCAAGCTTTTTTCTATATACATATTTGTATTGAACTTTTTGAGTCAATTTTGATTTATTTAAGTCGCGAGTGGCAAAGCTTTTTTATTGAAGGAACAAGTTTGTGAGATTTTGGAGCTTATTGGGTGAAGCTTTTTTTTTTTAATAATATATATATATACGTACTTGTATTGATCGTTTAGAGTAGTTTTGTTTTCCTTCAATCTTGTAATCAATGACGAAGTCAATGGGAAGCTGACAGGGACCATGACCCCAATCTTCCAAAAGCTCTTAAAAAAGGCATATTCCTTATCCGTTTTTGATTGATTTTTGAAATTTTTTATGTTTTATTCATTTTGACCCTCCCAAAAATCATTTTTCATGTAATTGCCCCCCGAATAATTAATTCATGTCTTCGTCCCTGCTTGTAATAGATAGGCTGGGATCATTGATGCCACTATTTTGGGGTCAGCTTCGAGTATGAATATCTCTTTATACCATTCTGTTGGGGATGATAAGCACTTTGGAGAGTCTTTTTATAGGCTCATAATCAAGTACACAGATTTACTAATCTAAAAAATTTAAGACTATAGATTTGGACCCTTCAATAATACTATGTTAACTCCTCACATTTGTGACCTCTTTCTAAACTGAAGTCTATAGCATTTGGAGTTGTTTTTATCTTCGCTTGTAGGCTAGCCAGGGTCAATGATCTTACTATTTGAGTGTCAACTTTTGGGTACGAATTGATCTGAGGATAAAAAGCAAGGAAACGATGAATCTAGAAGGGATGCAGATGCATCCACTTGAAGCTCAAGACAAGTGATCAGCTTGCTAGGATCTAGCTAGCTAGAAGATGGTTGCAAAAAGCCTCCTAATAATACTAAGAATGACGACAACAATATCTAGTTGTTATTCCATATATTATTTTCGTGTAAGTTTTTCTTTCTAGAGGATGGTATCAAGACGTTTAGAAGCTAAAATTTTAAGCTTAATAAAATAATTCTTTAAAATCTTTAAATAAAAATTTATTTAAATTATTTTTATTTTCAATTCTAACCCTCTAAAATTTTAAAAACTCTAAAATTTTTACCATCAAACATCAAAGATTTTCACTCAAAGCGATTACAATCAGAAAAAGCAAACAAAAATTTTCCGATGTCTTTCAGTGCAGGTTCTCTCTGTCCTTTGGCTTATTTTGAGGCAATCAAGTTCTGGTGCTAGCTACAACAGCATCCTGCATCCATATATGTTCTTCCAAAAGAGGTTGCGAATCCAGACAAATAGAAAAAGAGAAAAATGACAAGCAATCACCTAACGGACGATTGGTGGAAGACATCGAGAGAGGGCTGTCATAAATTAGTGGACAGCGAAGGTTGTCATGCCCATTGAAGTGAAAGGGCAGTAGACCTCCAACACGAAGTCCAGCGTATATAGAGACAAGGAAAAGAAATTATAGGAACCTATAACAAGAGGTCCTGCCTGCTAGTTTCACCTTTTTCCTGCCCAAAAGCTTCCGCCATCTCACTGTCTTAATCATTGATTGACGGATTTTTACAAATGTGTTCAGCACTTTTCCTTAGCTATCAATGACAATCCGATGTATGAGTAAGAAGCAGATGAGAACGATGCTGTGAAAAAGGTTTCGAATAAACCAACCCAAACTCTAGTTTTAAGTTTGGAATTTGTTTTTTTGGGCGGTGACCAGAGTATCTTGAAATTCGTCTCAACTAATCTCTAAGTTTGTACCTTCTTCTTTCTCTATACAAATATAATAATTACTCGATCACAGGTCTTTAAGAGTAGCCTCAAATACTTGGTAGCATGTGGGAGATTTCAAGAGTAAATTTTCAAATCTAAGTCTAGACCACTAGGCAGAGTTTCCAACCTCAAGGATTAAGTTTAAGTTGGAAATTAGATTAATAAGAAACAAAGATGGAAGAGGCCAAGCCAAAGTACATATTTCGTTGAATAGAACTGAACTTATTATTTTAAAAAATTGACAGAGAAACATTCGCTGAACAGTCAGTAGAGTCCATTTGAATTTAGCTCTAGTTAAGTACAAGTGAGTATAAAAAAGAGTTCAAGGAAATCAAATCAATGCTACGTCCGTTCATTTTCCAGCGATAGTTGCCACCGTCTTGTGCAGTGATTGTTATTGTTCAATGGCTTTCGAGCCCAGCTTTCATAGGCTTACTCGCTACCGCGAGCTTGCTCGCTTTCTGTGGGCCTTTGTGCTCACCCCTCTAGGATCTTGTGTGCTCTCTTATGGGCTACAGCCCCCTAGGTTTGTTACTGGCCCTTTTAAGGCAATTCCTGCTGTGAGTCAACTGTAACTTTTCTTGCTTTCAATAAAATGTGTCTTGATTAAAAAAAAGTTCTGCGTACTCGTTAGTCGTTAGTTGAGAACTGCAGCCAGGGCCCAGTATTTCCAATCCAGTTTGAACGGCCCAAACTTTAGATGGGCTTCAGAGCCCACCCTTCCTTCAGGAACCCAGGTCCGTCATCACATTTCTTTATACGCTTTTTCCTTGGGTCACGTTTCCACAAAAACCCTGTTTTGTGGGCAGAGCCCATAAAGATAGAGAACGATTGTTGGGCCGCATCCATTGTCACCAAGAGCCAGCCCAAAAAAATATGAAGCAAATATTAATAGTGACGTGGCAAGACCAGGACGCACTGGGAAAACCGTAGGAAAGAGAACAGGAGAGAACCGGGATCAACCTCATCCGGTAATCTGGGAGTTTCCGGATCTCAACATCTGTGAAGTCCCAAAACTATCTCCTCGCGCCACGTGTTCCCTTCATCCTCATCCACAACAAACCGCCCTTAAATATCTAAAAGGCCCTAGAAAACCAATTGAAAGCTCCTATCGGACTGTTTAGCTAAGCGACTCTGTAGCAAAATGCTGAGGTTTGCGTCTAAGAGGCTCGTAGGGCTTGCTTCAGTGGAGGCGGCGTCACGGCCCGTCCAGGTCCTGCCCCGCCTCTATCACGAGAGGGTCATCGAGCACTACGACAAGCCCCTGAACGTCGGATCCTTCGACAAGAACGATCCCACGGTGGGCACTGGCCTGGTTGGTGCGCCCGCCTGTGGCGACGTCATGAAGCTCCAGATCAAGGTCGACGAAGAGACGGGGAAGATCGTCGATGCTCGCTTCAAGACCTTCGGTTGTGGCTCTGCTATTGCGTCCTCGTCTGTAGGTTGGTGTTCTCTGTTACTATGATTTTGCTTGGTTTCTGAAAAGTCGAGGAAATTAAGAGTGAATGATTATTGCTTGGTTTTTGACTTCTTAGGATCAGGTTTTTGATTTTTTGGAGGATTTCTTTTGGGCATGATTCGTTTGAGGGCTGAGAAACTATGCGAGAATTTTGAGGTGTTTGGTTGACCGGGAGATTGAGGGAAGGATAGCTATTGAATTTTTGTGCTTTTCTACTTCGCAGCGGGGGTTAGTATTTTGTGGTGGTTGAGATTATTAAGCAAATGAGTATGGAATAAAGATTTGGTATTTCCTCTTTGAACCATTTATTTAGGTAGGATTTTGAAAAGGAGACGTGAAACGACGCTTTGATTTTATGGTGATGTTTTGTGGGTAGAAGTATAGGGTTCTGCTTTGTCAAATACCAATGGGCATGTAGCTCATCAATAGCACAAGATGTAAAATTTGGAGTTCTTTTTCTTCTACTGCTATTTCATAGCATCCAAGGAGCTTAAGTGATTCTCTCGTTCTCTCTGTTTGATGATTTCGGGAATTAGTTGATTAGAATGCTTATTTAAAATCTGACAAATTTCATGTCTATTGTTTAGAGTTCTGAATTTGAATTGATTGGTTCTGGAATAGATATTGCTTTATGAAATCTAATTTTTGTGCTTGCGTGTGTGAAGGATATGTTGCCACAATTGCACAGAAGTGATTGATGAGACTAATCCTCCTTGTGTGTGTGAATGACAGGTTGCCACAATTGCACATAATTGATTGAGGAGACTAATCCTCCTTGTTAGTACTCTTCTTAGGATGCCTTTTTCTGATATGGGCTTTACCCTAAACTATAGTTGAGTCGTGTATTATTTTATTTGTTTGGATATTTATTTTGGGTAGTGCTTGGATGAAATGTTGAAGTCTGTTGAAAATGACTTGAGACTGGGATGACGCTTTGTAGGAGTTCCCTGTTTTTGAGATTAGTTTGACTGCTCAACAACCACTTTTGCCCTCCTATTTGCAAGTTGTATGCCAAAAGCTTTACTACCCTGTTTATAATATTGCATTACTTCATCAAGGGCACATATTTCTTGCCTAAATGGTCCCATGCTTCTGGTGGCTGGGGAAAAATCTGTCTGTTACTGGGTTCAGAAATTGCAGTCGATCTTGTTCTGCTTCAGCTTATTTATCAAGTTTCTATTCATTGTCGGCTTTTGCTGATTTGTCCATTTATCCTGGACTCGTAGTTTTTGTTATTCCAAAGGAATTTTCTAATTACTCTACTCTTTTCCATTTTCCAGCTTCTGAATGGGTGAAGGGAAAGCAATTGGAGGAGGTTGTGACGATAAAAAACACGTGAGTTCTTCATTTCCTCTTTGTCTGTTCCAAGTCCATGACTATAGTTATTCGATTTTGCTTATCATGTTTCTGTCAAAGTAACTATGAGGGTGCGTTCAGCTTGATGGTATTTTCTGCTGTGGTTGTAATTACTATTCTTTTAAGTAGATTAAACTTCCATTTTTTAATGCCATGATTTCTCAGCCACTACTTTTGGTGTCTTAACTGTCTTAATTGCTGTTACGAAGAGAAAAAGAGAGAACTTTTAGTTGCTGTCATGAACAGGAAAGCAGATTGTAGTGGAACAACTTGGTTGAGTTTGGAGATAAAGACCAATCAGAGCACCATGTTGGATATTTTTTGTTATTAATTTTGGGGTTATTAAAAGGTCTTGGAACTTTTTTTTTTCTACTACTGTAGAGAAAATTGAAAGCAGATGGTGATGAACGAAAGAATATTTTTGTTTAATTAGAATTCTGTGTGCAGTTGGTCACATACTGGCCAAAAAACAAAACATCAAGGTCTATGGTGTGTTAAGTTATCCTGTTCGAGTAACATGTTCGATGATTCCCAATTTCCTTTTGTTCAAGAAATAAGAAATATGTCTCGACTTCTGCAAAATATATTGGTTTGGAGTAACTTGTTGTAGTTCAAACCAGGCCCTGCATGTCTTCATATCTTAAAAATGTTTGATCAGGTTTTTTCTCGAGTTTTATGCTTATCAAAATAACGTCTTTTTCATCTCCATAGGGAAATTGCAAAATATCTCTCTCTCCCACCCGTGAAGTTGCACTGCAGCATGCTTGCTGAGGATGCTATCAAGGCCGCTGTTAAAGATTATGAAGCTAAACGTGTCAAATCTAATGGCGGTGCAGCGGCAGCACCTGCTGAGAAGGCTGCTGATGCTTGATGATTTTGTGTAATTTGACGGCTGAAAATATTTGGGAACTGGACTTGGTGTTTTACCTCTGTGAGTTATATAGTGATTGTATAATAATGGAATGTCCTTAATGAGAAAAGCTTCAGAACATGGGTACTCGTGTGAAGTAAATTGAGTAGTTATTCCTTTTTCGATTGTAAAATTATTTTAAAATATAAATTTATTTAATAAAATTTACAAAACGAGCATAAAATTTTCAAAGTTTATATACGAACATCAATAATTTTTATAAAATCTTCAAGAACTTTTTACATAAATTTTAATATCGTTTGTTTGAAAAAAATTATAACAAATTTGCTTGCTTCATATTTTAATTTTAATACTTTTTATTAAATAATTATATCAATTATTGCTCTTTATATTTTTTTTATAAATTATAATAAAAAATTAAATATTTTTAAAATTTTATCAAATTTTACATAAAAAATTTATAAAATTTTAATTTACATAAATATTTATAATTTTATTAAAAATTTTAAAATCTTTCTATTTTTTACAAAATAAATATCCTAAGTTTTTACATGAATAATATAAAATAGGTTATTATTTTATAATCGGGGTGGTGATTTAGTAGTGATGAGTTAAAGTTACGACTCAGGAGTAATGTCTGATGAAGGTTCGACACTTGGTAAGTTTATGCTGCTCTGACGGTATCTGTGTTACGTGGATGGTTTTGGATTTTAGTGGAGTGCTTGGGCGAAACTTATGATAATTTATTTTTAGGGAAAATACATTTTTCACCCATGAACTACTATATATTTTACACTTTGCACCCTAAACTACCAATTTTGACACATTGCACTCTCTAACTACCAATTTTTAACACTTTGCACCCTTTATCAAATTTTCAAACTAAAATGACGATAATGCCTTTAGATATTGTTTCAATTCATTAATTTCTCAAGGGTATTATTGTCAAATGGAGGATGCAAAGTGTTTAATATTAGTAGTTGGAGGGTGTAATGTGTCAAAGTGGGTAGTTTAGGGTACAAAATGTATAACATTGGTAGTTTAAGGGTGCAATGTCTTAAAGATGGTAGTTTGGGTGCAATGTGTTACTACTCCGGTAGTTTGTGGGTGAAAAGTGTATTTTCTCCTTATTTTTATTGTTCTTTTTTCCAAGAGAGGAAATAAGATTATTATTTTATTTGCGTGGTAGAATGATATTTTTTCCAAGATTAGTCACTATCAAACGCGTTTTCCGGTCCTACAGGCATCAATGATCAATTATGCTTTTTCGGTTTGATGATTAGAATCCGCCAGAGGTTGATACGGTTTTCCTTAGCTCTGGGATGGTTTTTTTTTTTTTTTTTTCAACGAGGTTTATTTATATCGAGAACTAGCACTATTCTAGCCTTCACTTATCATGATGCCCTCTTGCCAACCGGAGCCATTCTGCATAATGCGTGCTTCTCAACAGCGCTGAAGACCGTGAGAGCATTGTTAGTAATTTTTTTAAATTTGGCTCTTTATTTTAATTTAAAAGTATATTTTTTTATTTTAACTGAAAAATATACTTCTCTATTTTAACTATCAAGTTTTTAAAAATACTCCCAATAGCTTCTCTATTTTAACTATCTATTTTTTACTATTCTATTTAAATATTACTTTTCAAAGATTTTTTTATTCTTCTTCTAATATTTATATTTTTAAATATTTATTTTTAAGGGTATGGGAGGAAGAAAAGAAAAAGAAAAAGAATAAAATAAAAGAGAGGGAGAACGTGAGATCTGGAGGAAGAAAAGAAAAAAAAAAAAAAAAAAAAAAAAAAAGAAAAAGATAGATATTAATATTTTAAGATAGTGAAGTGAATAGTAGTTCTCTAAAAATAGAGAACTACTGTTCACATGTTAAAATTTATTCTAATAGATAAGCTGTTACATGGTATTTTTTTGACTTTTTTATTAAATTAATTCTCTATTCTAACCAAAATGTTAAAATAGAGAACCTGCTAGGAATGCTCCAAAGGGTGTTTTCTGAGGGACGATTTTCCTTCGCCAAGCCATTGTGAGCAAGTGCAAATCCATTTTCTCTCAAGTCTCTTCTAATTTATCCACGTCGGACCCGTCAACCCAAAGTTGAAGGGTTAGTTTATCCGGCATCTCTTTATAAACTAAGGAGACGATTTAAGAAATTTTTTTATAACGAAACATCACAAATTTTGTTCACACTAATTTTAATATTTTTTCATATTAAAAAAATATCAAATATTTTATCTCCTTTATTTTTAACAAATTTTATTATTTTTATTAAACTCTCCTTACTTTTTACATAAAAATTTTAATTTTATAAAATTATCAAACTCTTTGAAATTTTCAAAAATCAAGATTCTTAAACATCTCAAATATCACCTAAGAAAAGCCATTTTTTTCTCTTATCTAGAATCTCACAGCACTCTTCTAATGAGTATATTCTCCTCTACAGTCGAATTAGACATACATATCGTAATACTTAAAAATTTTGCTCTCAAATATCACCTAAGAAAAGCCATTCACAGCGAATTTTTCTCTTAAGATCTAGAGATATTATAAAATTCGAGAAAGGAAAAAGTCACAGCATGTTAGATGGATGAATATTTTTACTCAAAATCGAAAAACACTCTAATGAGTATATTCTCCTTTATTTTTTGTTCTACAGTCGAATTAGACGTGGGATACATATATATAAATTGTTAGTACGTAATAGTTGATGAAATATATTGTTATACACTATGTATTGGTTTAGATTTCAAAATAATTTTTTGTATTTAATTTTTTTAATAATAATATAGATTCCTTAAAATTAACAAAAGTGTATTAAAAATTATTAGAATTTATAAAAAATTATTAAAATTTTAAATATATTAAAATTAATAAAAAAAATAAATACATATTAAAAATATTTTAAATACTATTCAAACATAACCGATGTGCCTTTTTGTATTTGTTGAACAATTCCATTTCATTCCCTCATTATTTTAAAATATCTTATTTTTCTGAGCTGTTTCATTTTTTAATTTATTGAATTCCACGCCCCAGTTTTTTTATTTTTTTTTGCTGATTAGCACGCCTAGCCTATTGAACCGGTATTCTCGTATTCCTGGACTACTCTCAATTTTAAAGTAAATCCTGGACTCGGCGTAACTCTCACGCGCGTCTCTGTTGCGAGTATCGCTTCCCACAATCAGATGACGATATATACCAAAACGATCGCGAAACACTACCCGTAGCCGTAGGCGCTTGCGAAGCTCGCTCACCCAGCTACAAACCAGTTTTACAAAAGAAAATATCTTGCGCTCTAACGTCTTGTCCTCGTGTTGGTGACCAACAGCTGAACCATCGATAGCTTCACCAATTCAAGGTCCGCACTTTTAATGCTGTCTCCTTTGTTGTTCTTGTTTTTGTCGTTTGTTTGTTTGAGACTTGGTTCAGTTCAACTACTCATTTTCACTTCCTCTCCTAACCCCAGGAATTTTCAACTTTTAATATTTCTCTTTCCTTTTCTGGGTCGATTTCTTTTTTCCGGTGGAATCTTAAATGGGGATGCAATAGTGTACTCCTACTGTATTGGAGACTCGTCATGTCATGTTGGAGCTTTTTATGTTTATTTATATCATTTGATGTAATCAGCTTCTCGGCTGGTCCAAGGCCGATCTTGACTCAGTAAATTTCAATAAAAATCTGGAATTCCTCATTTTTTTTTTTTGCTATTGATTATATCTTTAATTTTCGAAGCTCGGTATTTTTCCAGCATTTCAAGTGGAAACTTACACTTTTGAGTCTTAATTTATTGGCTGTACTTTTAGGTGGCATGTTCAATTTCAGTACTTGGATATTAATTTCTAATAGCTCGATATCCAGTTTATTTGCAAAGATGGTTTATTTGTCGCGTATTAGGAGTAGTAATGACAATATTAATAGCTTCGTAACTCTCTCTCTCAATTATTCGACAAATATTGGTATGGATTTTGAGCGAAAGTCAAGTGACCAATCAGGCCTCTGACTATTAGCAGTTGGGAGTTGGGTTAGGCCGCTAGCTAGCTGGGCGGTGAGCAATTTGGAGTAATGGCTGGCCTAACAGAGGACACAGTTCTTGGAATTGACGATATAAAGGAAAAGGACGAGGAAACGGAGAGGACTAGCAAACCTATAGACAAGGAGGTGAGCGCAGGGGAGGAGGGTGGTCAGGGCGAGAGAGACATGGCCCCTTCCGCTGGCAATTTGATTCACCGGTCAGGTTCAAGGCCTCAGCTTGACCTCAGCAAGGCTGCAATTGCAGGGAATTTTGAAGAGAGAAACCCCACAATTCTGTTGCCTAATCAGTCCGATGATATATCCCATCTTGCTCTTGACATTGGAGGTATAATCCACTTTTTTTCAGGCAATTATTCCTGTGATTTACTGGATAGGTTTTAATTGTTATTTTTTTTCATATTATCTCTCCGTAATTCAATGCATTCTTTTTCTTTTCTTTTCTCTTCTTTTGGTTTTGTTTTCTCCCTGGTTCATATTATGCTTTGTATGTGTTTGCGGTGGGGGAGAAGGAGAAAGAAAGGATTGTTCCTGTATGTTTTATATTGTCGTCATGCCTATCATTTTTCCATGAATTTCCCCCCCTATAGTGTCTGTTGGGAGACTGCACTTCCATTATATTTCTTAATTTCTAATAATTGGTTTTTCTGTTAAGCTTCGAATATGATTCACCTCCCTTTTCAGTGCTTTTGTGAAGGAGACAGTTCTCTAGTGCCACCAGTTTTTGAAAAATTATTATCAAGGAATTAAAGCTTGCAAATTTATATTTAGATGAACGCAAGATCATGTGAAGTTGAATACTAGTGACCATAAAGTCAGTAGGAACTCCTCCCCTGCCCCCATCGTGCACGCGCACGCAGTTGCAATTTGTCAAAATCATTTTCCCCCTTTGTTGTCCCTTGCTGCTTATATGTTCTGATGATAGGGCTAGACCAAGCATAATCTCTGGAATTGCTAGAAGCGGACTGATTATCTTCTACAATAACTAGGTCCTCCTCAAAAAATTAGGGAAGCTAGAGATGGAGTACCTTTCAATTGACCTTTTTATCTCCTTGAATAAAGGTACAAGTGTCGGTTGTGACTGTTTTAGTAAACGACAGTCCCCTGTTGCAACTTGCAACTATTTCTTTGATCTTTTCTCAAGTTTCTTGACTTCTTAGTTCCATGTTTATCTATTCGAAAAGTTTGCAAAATTATTGATAGCCTCTTGAAGTTTGATTGGAACTTAATATTCTGCAATGGTATATGGACAGGATCACTCATCAAGTTGGTCTACTTTTCAAGACATGAAGACCAATCAATTAGTGATAAGAGGAAAAAGACTGTGAAGGAGAGATTAGGGATCTCCAACTGTAATAGGAGAAGCTACCCTATTCTTGGTGGGAGGCTTCATTTTGTGAAGTTCGAGACAAACAAGATTAATGACTGCTTAGAGTTCATTGATTCCAAGCAGCTTCACCGTGGCGGTATTTCTTAGCATTCATTGTTTCCAATTTGATTGAGTTCTAAGTTACTTATGTTGTCTCATATGTGTTAATTTCTTGTAGTTTATCTGACTATATTTAAGTTTATGTGGTATCCTACTTGTTAATTTTCTAGTAGTTTATCGGACTACATTGAAGTTGCTTCTTGCATTGTCATTATCTTCTTCTCTTTTTTGATTCCCCCCTCTTTCAGATAATTATGGTATTCTCTTATTGATAGGAATGGATTCACTTTGGCATTCTGAGCTCTCAGCCAACGACAATGCTGTAATCAAGGTAAACGCATTTTCATCACTGCTTTGACCACTTCAAAAGCTTGCTTGCTTTTTGTGCCTCATGGAGTAAACCACCTTCAGGCTATTCTTGCTAACTTTCGACAAACTAATATGTTCCCTACACCATCTGTTTACATTTTAGAGTTGGTAATACAGAAAATTTGGGACTAATTTTCTTCTGGTCCTGGATTTATTTGCTCTAGGTTTAGCTTCTTTTTCCTTGTTAACTACTAAAGATTGTGATGGCGTTCCATTAATTGATTGTGCATTTGCTTCCTTTCTTAATCCTATTTTGCATGTCCTGGCTAATTGTGATGGGTCGCATCAAGTTCACTTCCCATTCATTGTACTCTAAATGAATCAGTCTTGTTTCCTTTCTCTCCTTTTCATTGCGATTGAAATCAGGTTCCTATTCCTTCAATTGTTTATTTCAGAATCCTCCAACGTTGCCAACATATTTTTTCTATCTACAATTGCAAATTCTTGCTTCTTCAGCCATGATTGTGATTGTAGATCAGTCTGCAGCTAGTTAGGTTAATGCATTGGCTTTTGCTTTGAAGCCTTTCACAAATACTATCAACAAATTGATTTTTTTGTGAAGGCCACAGGTGGTGGTGCATACAAGTTTGCCGACCTCTTCAAGGAAAGGCTTGGGGTTAGTTTGGACAAAGAAGACGAAATGAATTGTCTTGTTGCAGGGGCAAATTTTTTACTTAAGGTGGAGTTTCTTTTTTGAAATCATTTTCTCTCTTATGCGTTACCTAGAATGTGGTTAGTGGTATGTATATCTAGTATTATCGAATGGATAGATTGTCATTTAATGGTAAAGTACATGTAGGTCTACAATTTTTTTTTACTCACTGGACCCTTTTGATATGGATTGAGAACTTCAAATTGTGGCAGTCAGATGTGGATTTAGATTGGCTTATCATTTGTTGCACATTCTAGAATGTCAAAAAAATAAAAAATAAACAGTATACTTAATGTTATATTCTTGTCTATGCTTCTTTATAGTGGAAGTTTTCCAGTAGACATGGTAAGTGGTGAGAAATTAGATCACTTGCTTATTGGATAGATTGGCAGTTCATGTTATCATACTACTTACAAGCCTGGATGTTCTCCCCCATGACTCTGTCCGTCCCTGCTGTGTATAGTCATTGCCTAAACTGCTGTATCCCAAGAGCTACGGAAAAATAGCCGAGGGCATTCACTTATTCTCTAATAGCTTATGCATGCAAGCAAAAACATGCAAAATTGATAAACAAAGTGCCTCTGTATATTACGTCATTCCAATTGAATTTTCAAGCAGAATAGAACTTTCATGTTTTGATTTATGGTTTAGCTTCTAAGGGATCAAAACGGCATCATATGCCATATGTTATTTGTTGCTATGAAATTTTCATGATAATGTATGTCAATAAATTTTGTTTTATCCTTATCTACACATTTGATCGTCTGTTCATAATTTTGCTTGTAACAGCTGTAGCTTAATCGTGGCAACCTTAAATAAGAAGATTGATGTTGAATGAGAGGAGATAATGTTAAGTTAGATAAATATTAAGTAGCAAACCACCACTTTTTGGGTATATCTTTAGGTGCATTTTTTAGTTGTCCTTTACCTCCATTAGTCATGTAATTAACTATTCTACCGTGTCTTTTTAGTAGGCTATTCGCCATGAAGCTTTCACACACAAGGAGGGTCAGAAAGAGTTTGTGCAGATTGACCATAATGAATTGTTTCCTTATCTTCTTGTTAATATTGGATCTGGTGTTAGTATGATCAAGGTATGTGCGTCTTTTGTTCCCCCCCCCCCCTCAACTTATTAGTAAACTATAGTTAAAAAAACATCAGAGTATTATCTGTGCTTCTGACTTGTATTGTGATAGGTTGATGGGGATGGGAAGTTTCAGCGGGTTAGTGGAACAAATGTCGGTGGTGGGACATATTGGGGCTTGGGGAGGCTGTTAACAAAGTGCAAGAGGTCATTGGGATTCCTGGCCATTTTTCTCGTATTATATATCTCCACTTCTCTGTCTAGAATTATTGCTGAAGGTCTTTCATAATTGATTCCATTTTCAGTTTTGATGAGTTGCTAGAGCTGAGTCAAAGGGGAGATAATAGGACCATAGACATGCTTGTTGGAGACATTTACGGCGGTATGGACTACCCTAAGGTATATTTGCCTCTTGATCTTCCTTGTATTTTGGGGATACATAGCCTGCACATGCATTGGAGAAGTCCTGAGCTACTGCAGATCTTTATTTGTAGAATACTTTAGCAAATGTTATTATATATATGTTTTTTTTCAATAGTGTTGTTTTAAGTATCCCCTAATCTTAAGTTTATGTAGATTGGTCTCTCTGCATCAACCATTGCATCTAGTTTTGGGAAGGCTATTTCAGAAAACAAGGAGCTTGAGGACTACAGACCTGAAGATATATCCCTTTCTCTCTTACGAATGATTTCTTATAATATTGGTCAGGTGAGCTGCACAAGTACAGGATTTTGTTCTGCACATTTCCTAGAAGTGCAATCATGCAATTGCAATGGTACCTTCCCCAAAGTAGAGGGTTGAGAAAAACAAATGTTCTGTCATATTAGCATTTATTTTTCTGCATGAAAGATCTGTTTTAAGTACATAAATGTTTCTTTAAGTGAAAATTCTTGGGTTCTTTCTCGGGTTTGTGTACAGCTTGTGTTATATTCTAGTGTATCCTTCTTTATATGAACTCGAGAGTATGTCATATATGAAGTGATGATAGATAAGTTACACAAGCATGTAGTCCTTAGTACATGAAGCATCAGACCGATTACTAACTTTCTAACCCATACAAGTAGTCTTAAACTCTTTTTGTTTTACCACTTCTGAATTTGCTTTGGGTATTGTTTCAGTTCTTCTTATTTGAGCTGTTGTTAGACTGAAATTTGGAACGCCCTATCAGGGTATTTGCCATTTCTATGAACAAACTCGATGAGCGTCTATGTTGCGCGTGACTTTACTTCCCAACTTACTCTCAATGTTCAATTAGGGAAAATAAAAGAATATGTTTTGGTGGACTTACTGCGGTAGATCTGTGTTCATGACTCAGAAAGCATGTTTTTTATATGTTTTTGCATAATGCTCTATAATCAAAAAAGAATGATTTCTTTATGATAGAGTTGTCTCAGTATTTGTTCCTTCAGATAGACCTGACATCTTCAGAGCAGTTAGCGTATCAAATAGTTTGTGTAACACTGTTGGTTGCTTTGGTCTGATTTGATTCTTTTGTTGCGTAGATATCTCACTTGAATGCTCTACGATTTGGAATAAAGCGAATCTTTTTTGGAGGATTTTTTATAAGAGGTCACGCTTACACCATGGATACTATCTCCTTTGCAGTACATTTCTGGCAAGTAATTTGTTTAAAAGGCCTACTCTAGGATTTATTGTCATTCTTTAAGTGAGAAAAGTGTATTCAAGGCTGAAACTGCTTATTTTGCTATAAAAAAAAATGATTTTCAGTCTGTGTTGTTTATTTTGTCTTGAGGTTTTAAAATATAGTTTCCTATTTTCAGGTCAAAAGGAGAAGCACAGGCAATGTTCTTACGGCATGAAGGGTTTCTGGGAGCATTGGGTGCTTTCATGAGCTATGAAAAGCATGGTCTTGATGACTTGATGGCCCATCAGTTAGTTGAAAGGTTCCCAATGGGTGCACCATACACAGGAGGAAAGATTCATGGACCGCCACTGGGGGATTTGAATGAGAAGGCAAGTGTTGTACGAGTTTGCTAAATATGACTTGGACTTGCCAGCCCACTTGAAAATAATGGATCTGGGCTGGCTATCCAGCATACTTCAAAGCCAACATGATGGTGATTGAGTTAGGTTCAAGTTTGGGCATTTACTATCAAGAACTTCCTACTAATTCTAGCGTAGGTTCTTCTGGAATGAGAATAAAAAAGTGTTGGCAAAAGTGACTTCTCTGACATGGTTCTCTGGGTATCACATTCTCTGTCACTGTTTTCTGGAATCATATTCAGTCAAGGTTGAATATATTCCACCCCACTTGAATTGCTATTAAAGGCAGGAAAAAGTGGAATCCACTTATTAGTTATCAAGAGAATATTTAAAGTTGAAGAATGCAATTGTAAAATTGGCAAAAGTATAGAAGTAGTGTCAATATTCTTGTAACTAATTTTGGGTGTTTGCACCTATGTTTTGTCTTTGTAACTCAAGAAGGCCATGCCTCTTCATGAGTTTTTTGATTGAATTTCTTGTGGATTCCTAGAAATTCTCAAAACAGTTCATGTGGTTGGAATACAGATTTCATGGATGGAGAAGTTTGTGCAAAAGGGAACGGAGATTACTGCCCCTGTACCAATGACTCCTTCTGGAACTACTGGACTTGGAGGATTTGAAGTTCCTTTATCCAAAGGAGGTATTCTGCGGTCTGATGCAAGTGCTTTAAATGTTGGTGTTCTTCATCTGGTACCCAGTTTGGAGGTGTTTCCATTATTGGCAGACCCAAAAATGTACGTAAAATTTCATAGTGGAGTCACTCAACTACTCTAGTTAATTAAGCTTCATGTTACTTCTTCTAAAGAGTTTGAATTTCAATATTGGATTAGTTCTCCTTTCCATAGATGGCAAAAAGTATTCCTGTTGTTGGCTTCAGGCAGTTTATTCCATGATCTTTGCAAATTATCTTTCTTAGGATTTAGTCTTTCATCCAGTCACATGTCCTTTCTGGGTTGCTGCATTTTTAACTGGTTTTCCACTTCAATGCACTAAGTTGCTTGTTTTCATACGAAATATTAAGGTGAATATTATTTAAAGTACTTTCAACTGATACACTGTTTGATTTGGTAGGCAACAATGTGTTGCTAGCTGCCAACTTTAAAAATAAAAGTACTGAAAAATTCTCTGTCATGTGCTGCACCGTAGTGGGCTTTCATGCTCATCATGCTTGTCAGCCATTGTTTCTTATGCTTTTTACCCGCACAAGTAATTGGTTGTTTTGCTCAATCTCTATTTGTATTTCTGATACATAGGTCAACTTATATTCCTGCAGGTATGAGCCTAACACCATTGACCTGTCGGATCATGGCGAGTTAGAGTGAGTACATATAGTAAACATGCTACTTATCCTGAAATCCCTGAAAACAATTTTTATGATAAAATTGGTTAATGCCCTATCATTACTCCCACAAACAAATCTAATGATTCTTGAGCTTATTTTAGACGTTTATCTTAATGTAGGTATTGGTTCACTGTGCTTTCAGAGCATTTGCCGGACCTAGTTGACAAGGTAAATATAGATAGCATAATGCCAGGATCTCGCTCTATTTCTCCCCTCTCCTCACGTGCACAGACAAACACATCTTGGGCACAAAAATGTGAATATCTGCTAAGTTCCGGTAACTCTGTAATTAGTCAACACCAGTATGTGAACCAAATGTTATGAAAGATGAAAATAAGAAAGCCTCTTTAATCTGTTTTCCATTTGGCAGCCTTCATTTATTTGATTATGCTAATGTACGGCTACCATAATTTTTATTGTTTGGACTACTTTGTGTCCTTAGTTTTTCCCCTGACCATTTGTAAAAGTGAAAACTGGATGATTTTGTTATCACTTTATGACACTGAAATTTTATTGTGAAATATGATAGGCAGTAGCAAGTGAAGGTGGAACAGATGATGCTAAAAGAAGGGGTGATGCTTTTGCTCGTGCGTTTTCTGCACACCTGGCAAGGTAGTTTTGTGGTTTCAAAGTCTGACCTCTATTTAGATAGCTTTCGACCTTAATTGTAGCATTTACTCTTTCCTAATAACCTAATATTCGAAAATTTTACCGGGAAGGATGATACCATTACATAGTAAGGATCATCCGCTTCTGTCCTGACTATAGAAAATTTGTAATTTGAGACTAAGTCCTATCTCAGCATCTTTGATAATTTTGGAATGCTGAAAATCTGTGTAGAATATTAGTGGTTGACAAGAAGTAAATTGCACTTCCTAACTGCTTCTTGCCATGTGTTTGAGATGGTTGTCTTCTGTTCTTCGTGTGTGTGGTCTTTTTCTTTTTTTCGCCCATATCAATCCAAAGCACGCCCATGCACGAGACATCTCCCACATCCAGGTTTCATTTTTATTATTTTGGATTCTGAAGGTATCACAGGTAGTACTCAGTTTTAAATCAAGTATCAAAAAGGTCCCTCCGTAAGTCTGCCAAGACTGTAGTTGTGATTGATCATCAACTCTTTTCAAAACCCTATGGGTATCATTATTGCTTTTGCGATATATGATCTGCATCTTAAAGGGGAGATGGGGTTTTTAAGCAGACACTAATGCCGTTCGCTGATTCCCAACTGACTGAATAGGTTGCTGGAGGAGCCTGCAGCATATGGAAAATTAGGCTTGGCCAATCTACTGGAACTGAGGGAAGAGTGTTTAAGGGAGTTCCAGTTTGTTGACGCCTATAGAAGTATAAAACAGAGGTAACTGCATCTTTCATCAAGTTGTTAAGTTTTTTCTGAGACCCTTTTTGACCTAATGCAAGTAGTAGATATGCCTTCTACATACCCACAATATAGTTGTCTTATGTGCAATACATCCCAGCAGTGTTGTGTGCTCTAGTTAGAAGTCTACTTTAAGCGGTGTATGTTGTTTAGTTTATGAGAAGAAAATATATTGCGTATTTACCAGCTTAGAGAAAATACGTGCACGATGCACAGAGAATTTCAGTATAGTAAGATAAATATTGCTGATCTTCTTACTTGTAAGATGTCCACGTATCTGCCTTAGAAAAAAAAAAGATGTCTACTTGTCTCTCGTTATATGAAATTCTTGTTGGCAATACAGAGCCTTGGTTTACTTTGTAAGTTACTTAAAAGATAATTAACCATGGAAGGTCATTCTGAATATGCCGTGTTTAGGGAGTAGCAAGCATTTATCTTTAAATATGAATGCTATATAATAAACCAATGACAACAAATTAAAAAGTGGAACATAACCCTCTTTAAGCCAAAGAGGGTTGGAAGAGGAAGTTTGAGAACCCTTTGGCTTTGGCTGTGTGGAAAATGATTCCTTCATGCATATGGTGGTGCTTATGGGGGGAAAGGAATGGTAGATGCTTCGAAGATTCAGAGTTGTCCCTAGAGTGTATGAAGGGCAAGTTATTGCAGACACTGTTTTTGTGGGCTAATGTGGTGTTGGGTTCTCCTTTTTTAGACCACCTTGATTTTCTTAGTTTTCTAGCTTGTTTATCATAGGTGAACAGAAAGGGCCCATCACATATTGTACATACACCATCTCTCTCTCTCTCTCACTCACACGCACACAGTCTCCTGATACCAGTTTGGCTTATTTTTTTAGTCCATTTTTCTGAATGTAACAGGGAGAATGAGGCATCACTTGCTGTTTTACCTGACCTGTTAATGGAGCTAGATAGCATGAGTGAGGTATGTGTATGTATGGTCCGTTCTGAGCCTCACCTTTGGTCAATGAAGGAACTAATGGCTCAGTAGGTCAGTTACTGCATATTGTAATATTGATCGTGCCTAAGTTAGCAAAAATCCAATTGAATTATGCAAAACCTTTCTATGTTTCATGTGGCCATCCATTTCCTGCCACCACATTAGGGTGAATATCTGACAGCTTTTTAACCAATGTTCTGATCCTTTGAACCCTCTTTTTCTTCTTCTTCTTCCTTTTTCACTCCTTTTTGCAGGAAATAAGACTGCTAACTCTAATTGAAGGTGTTCTTGCTGCGAACATTTTTGATTGGGGAGCCCGTGCCTGTGTGGATCTCTATCATGAAGGAACAATTATTGAAATTTACAGGATGAGTCGCAATAAGATGCATAGACCTTGGCGTGTAAGTGAAGCCAAAATATCCACTATCCCATATTGAGCGGTACTTGATGTAACTTGATTGTGTGATAGAAAATTGTTGACAGAGATACCTTGTTAACATGATTCAGGTGGATGATTTTGATGTCTTTAAAGAGAGAATGTTCGGGTCTGGAGACAAGAAGCTTCCCCCACATAGAAGAGCTTTGCTCTTTGTGGACAACGCAGGTGCTGACATTGTTCTGGGGATGCTTCCCCTTGCAAGGGAACTCCTCCGACGTGGGACTGAAGTAAGTACATCATTGGCATATCTCTATGTTGGAGAGAACCACTCTACCAGCCATGGTAGTAGAGTTTCTTGCTCTGTTCGTCTTTTTTTTGCTAGTTAACAACAAGGATGCTGTTACCAATCAATAGAATTTCCTCAGAGTAGAGGTGTTTTAGGTCTTGTAGACTTAAAGACTGTGCGTGTGGGTGGGAGGGTGTGTGCATGCGAGCTGGAGTGTGGGGCAGGCGTGTTTGTGTGTGGGGGTGTGGGTCTGGTGTATGAGCGAGAGAGAGAATCTTAATGATGGGTGTTTTCATGTAGCCTTTCTGCCAATTCTTAACAAATTGATGGAGTGTAACAAGTGATGAGATTGTTTTTGTAGGTTGTTTTGGTCGCAAATTCACTCCCTGCTCTAAATGATGTTACTGCTATGGAGCTTCCTGACATTGTAGCTGAGGCTGCCAAGGTCAGTCCATTTGCATGAAGCCATGTGTAAACTAGATCTCTGCCTTTATCAAGGTCTCCCGGAAAAGGATCATATTACTCTCCATAAAACCAGTCACCTTCTTCATATCTTTCACCAGAGTTTGGGTGGCCAGAAATTTCTGGAAATTGAACATGTTATCTGAGTTAATTGCTCTATGTTTATGGTCTAGTGTTTTGGTATTTGGTCTATCAAACGTTGAATTCTTTTTTTTTTATGTCATTTATTAATCAAAAAGAAGGAAACTGATTCTTCTAGTCCACAGCACTGTGACATTCTTCGCAGAGCCGCTGAAGCAGGAGGCTTACTTGTGGATGCAATGATCAATACCGTAGACAGTCCCAGAGAAAATTCGGCTTTGGTTCCTTTGAGGGTAGTTGAGAATGGGTGCGGGAGTCCATGCATTGACTTAAGGCAGGTCAGCTCTGAGCTAGCCGCTGCTGCCAACGATGCTGACTTGGTATGATTTTTGTTCCATTTATTGAAATCCTTGACAAGCCTTGCCTTGTGTGCGACCTTAAACCATTTCATATCTCTTCTTTTATGCTTTATGTCCTCTTCTGTTGATGAAAACGTGTTGCAAGCATGAAATCAAGAAGAAAGAACGAGAGAGAGAGAGAGAGAGAGAGAGAAGGCACACTATAATAAAAGTTTGTCCTATGCAGATTATTTTGGAAGGTATGGGTAGATCTCTGCACACCAACTTCAATGCTCGGTTTAAATGCGATGCCTTGAAGGTAAGAATCTACAAAGAGGATGAAATTGTTCAGTCTGATCTTCTTACTTGTGGGGCAATTCGATTGATTGAGCAATAGCTCGATAAAAAAAATTTCCGAGACGACCCATTACCCGGTTTGATGGCCTCACCATTTTAAAAACGAGAAGAAGTATTTCTGTTCTTTTTCTTTTTTCTTTTTTGGGTAAATATTTCCTGACATGTTCTCATCAAAATGAAGTCCTTGCTTTTCTACGTCCACGCAAGCCAGAAAACCTGCGACACCCCCCCCCCCCCCCCCGCGGCGGTTGAGAGCGGTAGGACAGTAGAGCTTACAAGTTTTTCTTTCAAACTTCATATAATATGAACTTCTCTTGCAGCTTGCAATGGTGAAGAACCAGAGGTTGGCGGAGAAATTGATTAATGGGAACATATACGATTGTGTTTGTCGGTATGAACCAGCCTGTTAAAAGCTTAATATTCAGAACCTCAAGAGAGGAAAAGTGGGGGTTAGAAACATGGCACCATGTACTAGATCTGTAGTTATTTTACCTACAGAATCCATTCCATTTTACTATTAACTGTTAGATGCTTTCCCAAATTTGTCGACTGATATCAATAATAATCTTTAGAATTTGCTTCATGCTTGATATTTAGGGCTTTAGAAACGTTCCAATTTCAAGCAAGGCAAATGTTCTCTCCAAAGACAAATTTTTACTCGTGTGTTGTATTTTGTTGATCTGATTTTTTTGTTTGTTTGTTAGGTTTTGCATTTTGCACTATAAATTTTCACTTTTGGGACATTGCACCCTCTAATTACTAATGACACTCTGGGAAAACTCTCAAATTTTTAGACATTTTGCACTCGCCAACTACTAATGGTAGACATTTAGCACCTTCCGTCTAACCATAATACTCCTGAGAATTTAATGAATTGACAACAATATCTTTAATATATGCAAAATGGGTCAAAGATATTATTGTTATTTTAGTTTAAAAATGGGAAAAATTAATTTTGCACACTTGAACTTTGAGGTCATTTCTAAGTTGTACCCACTTTTATTGTTTTCGTTAAATTAATACCTCAAAGTACCACTTTATGTTAACTTCCACCCTCCAGCTCAAATTGCGGTTACTTCTCACGGTGAACTAAGGACGTGTTGTCCACGTGACCACTTAAACATTAGACTTCCCGTTTTGCCCTTCTTTTAATGAATTTTCCCTTACTATAATTATTACTTTTCAACTCAAATGTCCCTGCTCCTGTGTTATCGCCAAAATTCCAATCCAAATACTCGTTAGCAGTCTGCTCTTTCCTCTGATCAATACCGCGTCTGTGGTCAGCACTGACTTCCATTCATCCCATAATCCCTTAAGCAAAATCGAACCAGGAGATATGAAGCTCTCCCTTAGGTTTCAAGACGATCCCAACGACCCTCACCAAAACCAAATCCAAATCGTCAAAGCCAAAACCATATTCCACCAACCATTCATCTCCACCACCATCGGCACCATAGCCACCAGCACCTCACCCTCAGACCTCTCTTTCGCCCTCTGCACCAACTTCCAATTTGGCCCATCTCTCAAGTTATCCTACTATCCCACCACCACAACCACAACATCCGCTCCTTTTTACAATAACTATTGATTAGTTATAGTTAGTTATAAGTTACAATTTGTTGTACACAGTTATTTGAATTGTTAGAGAAGTTGTTACTAACTCGGCTGTGTATAAAGCACCGACTGTTCTATTGAATAAACTACTTGAACATTCTTCACATTCTCTCTTCTGAAATGGTATCAAAGCACATGTGAAAACTTCTGCATCTTCTCTGTTTTTCTGAACTTGTAGCAGAATATGACTTCTCACAATTCAGATGATTGTCAACCTCCACCACCTCCACCTTTGAATTCTCAACCTCATTCGCCGATCCTTACAAATCTTGTGCATACAACTCCTATTGATTCTTCCTTCATTTACATGGAAGAACCATCATCCAATCCATTATACCTCCATCTTGTTGAGAATCCTGGTGCTGTTTTGGTTTCTCGACCACTCCTTGGAGCACAAAACTTTTCATAATGGAAAATATCTATAACCATGACACTTACTATAAAAAATAGGATCGGTTTTGTTGATGGAAGCATCAACAAACTGAATCCAAAACACTTTTTGTTCTATGCCTGGACCAGATGCAACATGTTGGTTACGTCTTGGCTTCTTAACTCTATTTCCAAGGAGATTGCATCCTCAATCATGTATGTTGATTCTGCGCGCTATATCTGGAATGAGATACACGAAAGATTCACACAGTCCAATGGACCACGGATCTTTCATACCAGAAAGAACTTTGTCACTCTCTCTCAAGAATTTGCATCAGTCAGCACCTATTTCACAAAACTCAAGTCCAATTGGGACGAATTACAGTCTTTGTCCCCTTTTGATGCTTATACTTGTGGATCTGAATGCAGAGCAACCAAATCGATCATCGCTAGACAAGAAAAAGAGTTTGTTTTACAATTTTTGATGGGGCTGAATGATAGATTTACACACATTCGGAGTCAAATTCTTCTCTCTAATCCACTACCTGCTGTCAATAAAGTCTTTTCTTTGGTTATTCAAGAAGAAGCACAGCTTGGGGTCAATCCTAGCCTCATAGCTGAACCTGCTGCTATGGTACTCAAATCAAAGAATCTATGTGCTTTAGGTGGCAACAAACCAATTCCTAAACCCGTGTACTCACTGCAAGAAGATTGGTCACACTGTGGATAAATGTTACCGTCTTCATGGTTTTCCACCAGGCTTTAAGTTTACTAAAGGACGATCCACTTCTATCAATGTTGTTGATGTTGATCAAGAATTAAGTCAAACTCCTGGTTTATCTCTTATACAAGAGCAACGTAAAAGCCTTGTCACCTCTCTTTAAAACTAGAGTTTGGTTCCTTCGAGTTCTCCTTCTCCCTCAGTCAATCATGCTTTTGTTTCTCCAAAACTAGATGCATCTCTTATGCCTAATTTTTCAGGTAACTCTTATTCACATCTGCATCAAGATTCATCTCTTTCATGGATTCTTAACACAAGTGCGACCGACCATATGGTTGGATCTCTCAGTCTCCTCTCTTCCATTACTGCTTCAGTTCATATTAAAGTCAACTTACCTAATCATCAAACTGTTATAACCACTCATCTCGGCACAGTTCATTTCAGTGCTGATCTTATTCTTCGAAATGTTTTGTTCATTCCACATTTTTCAGTCAATTTAATTTCAGCAAGTAAAATAACTTCTGAAAGTTCTGGTTGTCTTCTTTTTCTTCATCAATGTTACTACATTTAGGACCTTATATCATGGAGGACGATTGGAGTTGCTAAGCTCTTTCACGGCCTTTATTACTTACTGCAGAAGACAGATGTTTCTCTTGGTTCTTCTTTTCTTGTTGCTTGCAATTTTACTGTACCACATTCAAATTTCCCTTGGCATTGTAGAATGGGGCATTTCTCTTACTCTAGACTGCAGTTAATAAAACCTTTGTTACCTAGTTCTGATTTTTCATCCGATACATCTCATTCACCTTGTTCCACTTGTCATCTTAGAAAACAAAAACGTCTACCTTTCTTACATAGTGAAACTAAAACTGATCATCCATGCCAACTTATTCACTGTGATATATAGGGACCGTTTTCTGTTGATTCATATGATGGTTTTAGATATTTCTTAACAATAGTAGATCACTATTCGAAGTGTACATGGATTTACTTGTTAAAAGCCAAAACTGAGACTCGTAGGTACCTTCAATCTTTCTGTTTTTTAGTTAAAAATCATTTTAACACCACTGTTCAGACCATTGGATCAGACAATGGTCTAGAGTTTGATATGATTGAATTTTATCAGTTACATGGCATTTTACACAAAAAAAAGTTGTGCTTATACCCTCAACAAAATTCTATTGTTGAGAGGAAGCATCAACACATTTTGAATGTCGCAAGATCCTTACGGTTTCAAGCTCATTTACCTCTCCATTTTTGGAGTGACTATGTCATTACTGCCATATACATAATAAACAGGACTCCCACTCATTTACTTCAAAATCACTCTCCTTTTGAAATTTTATTCAAGAAGCCATCCGTTTAGACACATATGAAAGTTTTTGGTTGTTTGGCATATGTTTCCACTCCTCTTCATACAAGGCATAAGTTTTCTCCTAGATCAATCCCTTGTGTTTTCCTTGGCTATCCTACTGGTATTAAAGGTTACAAAATTTTGGATCGTTCTACTAATAAAATCATCATATCTCATCATGTCATTTTTCATGAAACCGAGTTTCCCTTTTCCAATTCCTCTTCTTATTTGAACTCCTCTACATATCTCACAGACCTTGTTCTACCTGCATATTCACATCCTCTTCCTGCTGATTTTACTCCTGTTTCTATTTCCTCATCATTTGATATTACTTCTTCATCTCCTCTTTTATCTACTTCACCTCCCCACATATCCTCTTCCGATCAGACCCTTAATTGTTTATCTTCATTATCACCTTCTATCACTGCACCCGTGTCTCATGAATCATTGCCTTTATCAAATTCGAATGTGTTGCCAACTTTTATTATTGCTCGCAGGTCTTCTAGAATCAAGAGAAAGCCTACCTATCTGCAGGATTGTCATTGTAATTTGGCCAATCATATTAATTGCAACACAGCTCTTACTGTGAATAATGGTTATGTTTTGTATCCTAATTCTTCTTTTTTGTCTTACTCACGTTTGTCCTCTTCCCATCGTGCTTTTTCTCTTACTATTTCCAGTCACATTGAGCCTAAAACTTACCATGAAGCTATAAAATTTCCTAAATGGCAAGATGCCATGAAGGATGAAATTTCTGCTCTTGAAGCTAATAAAACTTGAGTTTTGACTACATTACCTCCCAACAAAACATCTATTGGTTGTAAGTGGGTTTTTAAATGTAAATTTCGAGCTGATGGCAGTCTTGAAAGGCATAAGGCCAGACTTGTGGCTAAGGGATATACTCAGCAAGAGGGTGTGAATTTTTTTAATACTTTTTCCCTGGTAACTAAACTAACAACAGTTCGATGTTTACTTGCTTTAGCTGCTATTCATCGCTGGGATTTACATCAATTGAATGTAAATAATGCTTTTCTGCATGGTGACTTAGACGAAGAGGTCTATATGCAGCTACCTCTTGATTTTTCTACTCCTAATGATACTCAGGTTTGTAAATTACAAAAATCTCTCTATGGCCTTAAACAAGCTAGCCGGCAATGGTTCCATAAGTTTTTATCCACCTTGCTTTAATATGGTTTTCAACAATCTAAGGCTGATTATTCATTGTTTACCAAGGTTAATAGTTCTGATTTCATTGCTCTTTTGGTTTATGTGGATAAAATCATTATTGCAAGTAATTATAACACCTCTATTAATGAGTTGAAGGCTTGGTTGGATTCATGTTTTAAGCTTAAGATTTAGGTGCCCTAAGTTCTTCCTTGGCTTAGAAGTTGCCATATCTGCTTCTGGGATTTCTATTTGCCAACGGAAGTATGCTATGGAGTTGATTTTTGATGCTGGTTTATTGGCAGCTAAACCAGCCAAATCTCCTATGGATTGTAACTTGCGATTGAATAGTTCTGATGGAGAACTCCTTGCTGATCCGAGCTCTTATCGTAGATTAATGGGTAGGTTGTTATATTTAACAATCACACATCCTGATATTTGTTTTGCAGTCAATAGCTTGAGTCAATTTTTATCTTAGCCCCGTACCTCTCATCATGAAGCCGTTGTTCGAGTTTTAAAGTATCTTAAAGGTAGCATTGGTCAAGGGATTTTCCTTTCCAGTTCTTTTTCTCTACAACTCAAAGCCTTTTGTGATTCTGACTGGGCTGCCTACCCTGATTCTGACGTTCTTCTCTACAACTCAAAGCCATTGCAATGTTTCTTGGTGATTCCTTGATTTCTTAGAAGTCCAAGAAACAAGTGACCGTTAGTAGATCTTCTGTTGAGGCCAAATATAGGTCCATGGCTGCTGTTTGTTGTGAGATTAAATGGCTGCTTACTCTGCTGCAGGATTTTTTGATTTCTCATTTTCACTCGGCTTCTTTATACTGCGACAGTAAAGCTGCCCTTCATATAGCCTCTAACCCGATTTTTCATGAGCGCACCAAGCATATTGACATTGATTGTCACTAGGTGCGCAAGATGGTGTAACACCAACTTGTTAAGACCTTTCACATTACCTCTGATCTTCAGCTGGCGGATCTACTTACTAAACCTTTGTCTGTAGATAAATTTTCTGTTTTGGTAGCCAAGCTTAGACTACTCAATATACACAGCCCAGCTTAAGGAGGGCTTTTACAATAACTATTGATTAGTTATAAGTTAGTTATAAGTTAGCTCAATTTGTTGTACACGGTTATTTGAATTGTTAGAGAAGCTGTTACTAACTCAGCTGTGTATAAATCACCGACTGTTCTATTGAATAAACTACTTGAACATTCTTCATATTCTCTCTTCTGAAACTCCTTTCTCGTTCTCTCTCCTGGCCTTGGCCTTTACGGCTCCCCACATGACTCTCCCCTCGTCTTATCTGCCCATTTCTCCCTCTCTCCTGCAAATGCTCCCATCCCCACCTTCTCTCTCCACTTCAAGCCCCAATTCGGCAACTTTTCCCTAAAAAAATCAACTTTCTCGGACCCCGAATCTAATCAAATTTCAAGTCCATTCTTCAACGGTTCAGATAAACTGAATTCTGGGTCCTACTCCAATGGTGAGGTCAATTTTGTTTCGGATGGTGAGTACGAAAAGGGGTTTGCTGTAGATGGATCATCTACATGGCAGGAGCTGAAATTGGAGCCATGCAGTGGCAAAGATAGAGTTCCAATACCTGATTCCATGGAGAATTGTGGGTGTCCTTCAAATGGTGGAATTGGGTTTGTCCCAGGGAGGCAATTGGTTTGGAAGAACAATGGGAAAGATGGTTTTTTTTTTTTTTTTTTTTTTTTTTTTTTTCTGGAGTTATTATGGCGTGGGGCGTGAATTTTCTAGCTGATTTGAGGAAGAAATTGCCCTACTTGATAGTGAATAAGATTTGTGGAGAGATGGTTGAGAAGGTGAAGGAGAAGGAGGTGGAGACGAGAACCAGAATTGTCGCAAAAAAGTATAGTGGTGAGGCTGGTGATGGTTTAAGAAGAAGGTTTCACCACCTACCAGAGAAAGTGCTAGTGGGAATGGATGTTCAACGTCTATAATTCATTAAAGGAAGGGCAAAACATGAAGTTTGATGTTTAAGTGGTCAAGTGGACAACACGTCCTTAGTTTGTCCGTGAGAAGTAACCGCAATTTGAGCTGGAGGGTGGAAGTTAACATAAAGTGGTATTTTGAGGTATTAATCTAATGAAATCAATAAAAGTGGGTGCAACTTAGATATGATCCCAAAATTCAAGGGTGTAAAGTGAAATTTTTCTCTCTAAAAATTTGACAATATGCAAAATGTCTAGAATTGATAGTTAGAGAGTGTAATGTCTTAAAAATGATAGTTTAAAGTGCAAAGTATAAAATCTAGAGGAGTTACGTAGGTGTTTCACTTTTTGTTTCCTTCGATAAGCAAAGGCAATAAATACAGTCTCCACTAAAAGCGAGTTTTCCTGTAATCTATCCTCTCTAGATGTAGACGTTAGAGTCTGTAAGCTTGTGCGCTTTTGTTTGGGGCCGCAGTAGTTATGCGTAGTTAATTAAGGAAATAATACTCAGGTACGCCCTCTAAAGACCAAAGACCACCAGGAGAGAACGCTTTGGATGTTTCAGGAAGTGGTTGGCATATTTTACTTATTTGGTGTCGTGAAAATTTTTAATTAATGATTTATGTTGCTGAAAATATTATAACCTTATTATTTCATGTTTTTAGCCCTAACTACTTATGTAAACTTAATTTTTCTTCAAACTTTTTGCTTAGGGTTATGTTATATACTTAATTACTAAGCCAATAGGACCTATCCTATAGTAGCCGTACTCTAGGATTATTTTTGAGAATTTTTGCAACAAATAGGACAATTGAACTTGGAAGAATAGGTTTTAAATCATTGGGTTTAGAAAAAAAAAATTACAATTGGGCCTCCAAAACACCCCATTCGGCCCAGCCCATCACCACAACCCATGCCACCCACTTTTGGCTCATAAAAAACCGGTCCAAGCCCCTATGGAATTTGCTAGAAGTAATGATTGCAAATGATTAACAATCATTTCTTCATGCAAAACCATGCAACACTTGTTCTCATTGAATAGTTGCTGCCCCCTTCACCCAATTCAGCTTCATGCTTGCATAGACATCTTAATCTAGTGGTAGAAACCATAATTTGGTCTAGTTAAACCCTAGCATGGTCAATTAACCCTAGGAGACAAACATTGGTTAGCAACTAGTATAAATAGGAGGCAGTTGTGAAGGATTTCTCCACACCATTCAGTCAGCCATCCTTAGAGAAAGAGAGAGTGAGAGAGAGCTGAAGAAAGAAGGAGAGAAAGAGGTGAAGATTGCCGAGTTCCCCCTAGGAAGAAGAAAAAGGAGAAATTTTTGAAGAAAAGTGGTAAAAGGTTGAGGTTTCTTTGAGCTTTGCTATCCTAAAGGTTATTATCTTGATATTGATATTAACAGCAAGCTCTATTTAGGTTTTGTAATCCAAAAAGTTCATCAAAGCGTCAAGGAGATCAAAGAGGTTTTTGGGTGATATTGTTTTGATTTTTTGTTGATTTAAGGTTAGTAACAATGTTAGGTTGTGATCTGGAACCCTTAATTATGCTTTAACATGAGCTAAACAAGAAGTTAGAATGGTTAGATTACAAGAGATTATTGAAGATATGGAGATTATAGTTAAACTTAGTCATAGCACCCTTTAGATTGATTTTGATATGAATTCGTGTAAATAGACTGGCATGGAATTTACTGAGTATTTTTTTAGGGAATACTAGACACATATTGGATAGTTTGCATGCAAAGATTTTTTTGGAAAGAGAAGGTATGGCTAATTAGGTCAAACCTAGTCTAGTTTTGCATAATTAGTGATAACAAGTGCACTTAAATGAATTATCTTATGTAGTAAATGACCACGTATTATCTCAAATTTGTATGGTAAGACTAGACAACATAAGGAAGCTTCAATAAAAATTTTGAGTCATATAGAAGTTAGGATGAAAAGTTATGATTATTTGAAGTTCACTGTTAAAAACTAGGTTTTTCACTAAAAATAGTTTTATTTTTATAGCTACACGGGTTGGACTTGTTTTCTATCCTCGGATTGATTTTAATGGGTTTAAAAACTTATGTTATTTGCTAGAACATGGGCTTGTAAGTGGAGCCCAAGTCTATTTCCTTATTGGATCCAAATGCTAACCTAATGGCATTTGAAATAAGGCCTTTTTTCCTATTATTGGGCTGACCCAAGGTGACTTTTCCAGAACTTCTAATAATATCTAAAGATGTGGGCTTGCCAGCAAGCCCAAAGTCCAAGTCGTCATTGGGGTTGAGATATTTAACTTGGATAATATGAGATATTGGGCTTGTATTAAGTTAAATAGTACCTATTCTGAATCAAACTCTTAATTGCTTGTTGATTTAAATAAGAAATTAAGATATTAGTTTTTGGTAAGTAATAGCTTAATAGTATTTATTTTAAAAATAAATACAAGACATGAGAATGTGATGTGAATGTGATTAAATACTAAGTTTTCGAAAATAAATTTTAAGATAATGTGATTGAATTGATTAGTTGACAATGGAAAATAATTAAAAGCACAAGATTAAGGAACTTTATGCACATGATTAATGGTAAGGGTGTATACTTTTATGAAAATATGCATCAAAATGATGTAATGGATATGGGAATTTGCAAAATGGCATATGCACCAATGAAAATTTTTACAATTAATGGATGACGTTACCGATCACTGGAGAGTACAACCATTACTATGGGATAGTGGATAACCCCAGGGTAGAAAGCATACAGGCCTTTACCCATCGTCCTAGGGTAACAGAATGCCTAGGATTATCCTAAAATGCACGAGAGATTGGACGCAAACCTATCACTGTGGGTGAAAAAGGGACATCAAGAGCAAAAGATTTTACAAACATGGGCATGCATTCATACTGCATATGATTATACTGGTAAATTAATCTTTTTTGAAACATTAACTGTTTATTAAAGTTCGTAAGTACAGTTTATACTAATATGTCATCACATTAGGGCTGCACAAAACAGGACCGCAGACCGGACCGGACCACAAAAACTAGAACCAGAATCGGATTTGTGGTCTTAGTGGAACAAATCCGGTCCAGTCCTGTCCAAGCCTTTTAAAAAACAGTCTGAACCGGACTGGATTTTAAATATATATTTTTTTATACAGAGTTAAATTTTTTTTATCTTAAGTGTCATGCCAATCGTGAAACGCCTCAGCGGTTAAGTTACAAGTTTCTTTCCTTAAGTGTGCAGGTTTGAATCCTCGAGTTCCCTCAATTTTTCGAAATGAAACTGTTGATTATTTAAATAAAATCAACCACGTAAAAGTCATCAGGCACGCGCGTAGCCCAGTGGTCATCCCCCTACAATCCTCAGGTTTGGAGTTTAACGCCTACCAGTTGCAAAATCCTCTCTTTTTTTCTTATAATAAAATTATTAATGATTCAAAATAAAATCAACCGCATAGATATTAACAAAGACGCGCAAGGCGCAGTGGTCATCCCCCATTAACCCTCTAGTCTGGAGTTCGACTCCAAACCATTTGCAAAATCCTCCAATTTTTTATTTTTTTTTTAATTTTAAAAAAAACCCGGTCTGAGTCTTAGTCTTGCATAGCTTGGACGTTGTTGTGGACCATCAATCCTATCTGATCCCGAAGGATCTGCCACTAGAATTTTCGTACAAGAATGACCCATTGGGAGAGAACCACTCCGGCATAAAACTGGGTAAACCTTACTCTATCTGACGATGAAGACTCATATTAAGAAATGTTTTCATGTTTTTCTTTTATTTATGTTGGCTTGCCTTATTATAAGTTTGGAATTAATAAAGGTTAGTGAAAGATCTTAATATCAACTTATCTTTGTATAGCCTAGATTTTGTAAGGACCTTAGAGTCTCCCTAAAAATCTTACCTTTTCAAAGATACGTTTAATTTCTTTTTCTTTCAATGTGCTATTTTTTTTCTTATTTACGAGTGAAGTGTGTCTTTTTTTTCAAATATATCAGCGTTTTTAATTTAATTCGATTTTTTCTATTTTCACCATACTATTTCTGAGTTATGTTTACAAGTCTTTCACTGGATTTTTGTACTATGTAGTAGTCTTTATACACCCCAAGAATAATACTACAGTCTTAAGACCCAAAAGATAAGGAATTGCTATAATCTCGTCTTTTATACATCTTTGTTACTACAAAGAGAGTTTAGACACTAATGCGAGCACGAGAGACGTGACACGACACGGGTACACCGTCTAAAGACCAAAGACCACCGGGAGAGAATGCTTTGGATGTCTCCCGGAAGTGGTTGAATGTCTATTTCACATGGGTAAAAACAGAGAAAAAGCTCTAATTCTAATAAGTTATGGGTAGATGTGAACCCATTGCAACGGGTTAAAAAATTAGTCAAAATTACTTTTTGAAACTTTTTATAATTAGTAAGGTCCTAAGATAAAATTCAACTTCACATGTAATTTAAAAAGTCACATTTATGATTAGTTGATACAGGACATCAAGAAAATAAATATGAAGGATGAGAGAGAGTCTCACTCGATCACCTGATCGCTTTATGTTTTGGAGTCACACTACAAGAACTTACAAAGAATTTAAGATTGAAATATGAACTAAAAATTAGCTACTTTATTAAAATCAAAATTTAAAAATGTAAAACGGCCTTGACTGGTCTTCACGTGATCGAGTTTCAAGCAGAGAAATCCCTTAATCAGTTTTAAATGTATTGAAATTAAGGGTTTGAAACTGTATTACATGTGCATTAAGAGAGCTCATGTATAGCCACTGATGACTATTCTTTGTCGTAAAGGCCGTTGTGTTTTTCCAATAGTTGAATTAATGAATTAGACTTCGAATGACAAAAAAGAGGTATACCATCTTACCCCGGTAATGGGTCCCCTAACCTCGGCCCTTCGTGGAAAAGCGGGAAGGTCCAGCGCCGACAGTGAATTACTTCCCAAATTTTCGAAGTTTTTCGAAAAGACAGTCCCCCTTTTTGTTCTTAAAGCCGAAACAGCCCAATTCACTCAGCCCACAAGTATACTTTTTTTAATTAAAATAAGACATAAAGAAATAGTTTCCCTGAAAAAAAAGAAACCACATTCGACCCTTTGAATAATGGAAAGCTTTTTGGTTTCCGAGATGGGAAAGAAACGGGAATGTGGCCAAGAAGAAACAGGAAAGGAGTTGGAAAAAGGATTTTCTTGTATGGTTTTTTTTCCCCCTGCCCCTGTTTCCTTTGAATTAAAAAAATTGTTTTTTGCGAACTATAATGTCCAGAATTTCAACTTCCCAATATTTAAGGAAAACATTTCAAACCGTTTGGTTCCCTTTGTTTTGTTTTTTTGGGTTTCAGACAGGGTCACTGGGTGGGAAAGCTTTTATTCCATTATTCCCCAACGCCCACTTAACTTACTTCCAATTTTTGATGTCGAATTGATGCCAAAGTTGTTTTTTCGAATATGCCACAGAACCCACTTTTTTATAGTTTAATGGCCTATGTTACGAAAAAATACTCCTTTTTTTTTTTTTTTTTTTAATATATGCAGAATTTAAGTGGAAAAAACTGTGCTGAAAATCAACATATTCATGGAGTTTCCCTTTTACTTTAAAATTATTCAAAATTAAATTATTCCATTTAAAAAAAAATAAACCAAAATAATTATAAAACATAATCTTTTTCCATTAAAATTATAACTGCTGTCGTTTTTAATTATTCCCCGAAGTTCTCCCCCGGTGTTACGCCCACAAAGGGAAGGGATCCTGTTTACCTTGGATGCCCCTTTTTTTTTTTTTTTTTTTTTTTCCAAGTAACTGGATTGCTTTTTTTTCCATGTGCCCTTAACTTTTGTTTTATTTCTTTTTTTTCGAGTTTGAAAACCGGGCCCCGTGGAAAATATGATTTTTCCCTTAAAAAAGAAAAAATTTTTTTTATATTATAAATCCCTCATTTTATCCCAAGAATTAATTAACTTCGGTGCCGCCCAAATTGGGAGAATCCAATTCTAAGTTTTTAAAACCTTTCTTTCCTTCTTTTTTTTTTCTTTTTGGTGTAACCCTCCGTGTAAGCCCCCTCTTTTTGGTTGGGGAATTTTTCGAAAGTGGCTTTTACGGTACAGCTTTCTTTGAAAGAACAAGGTAGGAGAAAAAGAAGAAAAGTTCTCCTTCTTCCTCCTGGTCTCTGTCCTCGCCTTCCTCAAGAGTGGAGTGAGATGGCCCAAATGAAAACCAGCTTTGGTTTCCGGGTAAAATACTATTTTTTCTCAGCGTCCCTCAGAGGCCCCCAACAAGAAAAATTTCTTTTTTACCCTCCTCCCTTTTAACTCAAACCCTTTTGTACATCTTATTCCCAATTTTAATCTATCTTCCCTTTGGAAAATGAAACCCTTCCCTGCCCCCAACCTCGGGTGGTTTTGTGGGATCAAGCGGCTGAATGTTTAAATCCTCTGATTTTTCCCCCCCCTTTTGTTCCCTCCGGTACTTTCTAATTTTTCCTGGTCAACTATTATATTCTCACTCAAATTATGCCCTTTTTGGGGGCGTTAGTTCCCCTTTTTTTCTTTTTTTTTTTTTTTCCCCCCCCCTCCCCCCCCTCCTTTTTTTTTTTCCCGTGTGGTTTTTGTTTGGTTTCAGTTCCTTTCTTTCCGAAGAGTGGTTTTAAAAAAAAGGTTGGCTTAGTGACAAATTTTCCATTTTTTGTTTTTTGATCAGTGGGTGAGTGGTTTTTTATTTAAGGATTGATATATTGGGAAAAAAGCAAAGGCCCTTGGGACAATTTTTTTAATGAATATGAACCCCCAAACCCAAAAAACCTAAAGCCCTTAAAGCCCCTGGTGGAAAACCCTAGAGGAAGCCCCTCCTTTGGGCCCTTCTGCTGGGGTGGGCTGTTTTTTAAGTTTTAGAAACTTGGTGGGAAAATGTTTTACCATCCGTTTTCTTGGAGAATGTCGGCTTTGAAGAAAATGGCAAAGTGGGTTGAATCGTAAATGAAATGGGTAGTTTTTTGGGCGGAAATAATAATGGACCTTGGTTTGGAATTCGAGTTGGGGGGTTTTGAGCGGGAAACAAATGTTGGCTATTGGGAATGTGAAAAAAAGTGGGTTTGTGGGGGTGGTGGAAAAAAACCTGGGTCAATGCCCCCCTGGTGGACCTTGCAACAAATGGCGTTGGAATGGAGAAAGGGTTGGTTGTTTGAGAAGATGTGGTGGTCCTTTGGATGGAAGATAATGAGGGGTTGCGAAGAGTTTTTTCCCTGGTGGACTCAACAAGAATGGGGAAGTTGGTGGGGGGTTTGGTTCCCCAGGGGGGAATGGAAGGTAAAGGAATATGGGGGAAGGTTGGAGAAGATTATGCCCAGAGTGGGGATTTGAAAGAAAGAATGGTGGAGACGGGAAATTGGGATGGAATTAACCCAAGCTAGGAGAAAGAATTTTCCTGGAGATGGCAATCCCTCTTTTTGGTGGGATAATTTTTGTGGGTCCCCCCGCCAGCCAACCTTCCCTCAAGATAACCCTTGAATCGAAGAAAAATGGTTGCGGAACTGGATGGCAAGTTGAGAAAGCAAAAAGAAGCCTGGGAAATGGAAGACAAGGAAAGACGGAAACCTGAATAACTCAGAACCTATAATTTGCTGTTGGGGGGAATTTTTTGTTTGTGGTTTAAGACCAAAGTCACATGGGTTTGGGCCCAGGAAAGAATATGATCCCTTTGGAATGTCCGGGGTTCCCTCCCTAAAAGTGGGGACCAGAAGACTGTTTATTGAGGAAATATTTGGGGGAGCAAGCCATCTTGCCTTTGGTCCAGTCCCCCCCCATCCTCAATTGAAAACTTTCATGGAAGAACTTTTGAACTAGATTGTTTTTCCCAGGCCAAAAAACAAGTTTTCCCCCCCTTTAGAAAGCCCTTTGGGGTTTGGAATGCAGTAGAAAGAAGGCCTTGCCCTTAGTTTTTGGCAGGTGGGTGGGTGGAAGCGGAGAATGATATTGTTGTTTTCCTTTGTTTTGCTCTGGAAACAAGGTTAAAACTACTGCCTAAGCGATCCCTCAACTTCCCCAAAGGAAGGGGGTTGCCTGGGGAACCTGGATCCAACCAGCGGAACTTGGGTGGAATTTTCCAAGGTCACTTTCGTTTGGAAAACCTGCAAAGTTTTCCCTCGCAAACTCAAAAAGAACCTCTTGCTTTGTTGGAGTGTTTTTCATGCCAAACGCATGGAATTCGGATTTTGGCGTTTGCACAAAATCGTTTTAAATCCAGCATTTTTAAACCTGTTTTATAGGGCAATTCCATTTGCCCCTATGGCCATCCATTTTCCAGGGAACAAGGGTGGGGGATTGTTTGAAAACACTGATTGGGGAATCCCAATGGAAAACAAACTTGATGTTCAAGGAATTTGAAGGACCGGTTCACTGGTCCAACCCTGAAAAGAAGACCTCAACAAAGCACATCAAATTTCGTGTTGGAAAAAAAGAAATCAGAAAGGTTTAATCTTGGCAAAGATAAGTTTGGAGAATAAAGCAAAAGAATGAAGATTCTAGACCAGGCTTTTTTTTGGCGGTAAGAAAAGTGGGATTGTTAGTTTTCCCAGAGGGCCCTTGCAAAAAAGCAATAGCTTGCCAAAAAGAAGTCATGTCCTGAATATTGGTCAAAAAAATCAAATAAAAGAGGGAGAAGGATTTGGATGTTAGAAATAGTAGTGATGAATTTGAAGGTGGTAGTGAGGGAAAAATTCAAAAAGGTTTTGACTCGAGAGAAAGGAAGAAGAGCAGGTACTTATCTTTCCCATACATCAACTGGGGTAATAAAGGCTTGCCAGCTGAAACAGAATCCCCTAAAGCTCCAAAAGTTCCTGAAGAAGTAGAACTATCAAGTGCAAGTTTTTTGGTGGGGTTCAGTTTCAAAACGGGTAACTGGCCCATTTGTTAAAGGTTTTGCAACAAGGAAAGGTTTTTTTGGGAGAAAAATGGTAACCAGAAAAGTTTCATAAGTGGGAAAGCCAAAACAAATTTAAAATTGGCAAGTCCCGAGTTTGGAAACGTCTTTTCAGCTGAATTTTCCTTCTCCCCGAACTTCCCCATTTTTTACAGTTGTGGGAAAAATTTTTTGGCCTATATCCCCAATAAGTCCACAAATTTTTTCAACTTAACTGAAAAGTGGTT